>JASANR010001424.1:0-42981 GCA_030849635.1 Wallacemonas sp. MBr04 | reverse complement strand
TGTGTTCGCAGACGATGTCAAGCGCAATGCCCTGTTCTCTTCTGACCAGATAAGCATCTCCTTCTTCTTTTTTTTTGCGGGATGCATCTGCCCCGACACTAAGAGTAGCTGGCTGCGTACTGCACGCATATACACATCTGGGTGTCAGAGGCACAGCACGACACAACGGCGCTCGTGTCTCTCATGACACGCTGTTGCTGTTGTTGCTGCTGTTGTTGTTGTTTTTCCTGTGTTGTTTGTGCATTCGTATGGGGTTGTTGATGTCGCTTCGCATGTGCTTTGTTTTGGATTCGGGCTGTATCTCCCACGTTGGGATAGAACTCCACCACCGCCAGGCTTGGAGACGGAGACGAGAGGAGAGAAACAGAAAAGTCGGCGACTGTGGCGTGAAGGTGCAGATAAGAACGAAGGCGAAACAAGGAAGGGGAGAGAAAAAAAATAACTCAAGAATCACCTTTCATTGCGAATTGGGAAAGGAAATCAAAAAAAAGAACAAAAATGATGTTGATCTCGGGGAAAAGAAGGAGAGAGGTCAACTGAAGGAGACCACTGAAGTCATAGCTTGCCGTTGTTCGCTCTTCCTGCCACCTCTTCCTGTTGCATCGTTCACTCCCCCCTTGAAGCGTCACGAGTAAACGTAGGTGCGGGGCACGCGCGTGGTCAAGGCACACGTGAGCTGATACGGAATGGACTTGACGGACTTGGCCTTGGCTTCGATGTCCTGCCCCCACACCAGCACCTCGCACTCGGACTCGACGAGCGCCATGATCTCCTCAACGGAGTACTCGACCTGGTGCGGGTAGACGGCGATGGCGACCATATCCATGTTCACGTTGCCGTGCACCTCGCCCATGAGCGGGGGCAGGGGCTCACCGTCCTTGCTCGTCTCAATCTTCGACTTCACGGGGCGCACGTTCACCGGCATTCCTGTGTAGTAGCGCAAGAAGCCGTCCGCGTAGCCGATTGGCAGGAGCACAATCACCGCATCCCACGGCACCAGGTTGCGGGTGACGCCGTAGCCAATGTAGCTCCCGCCGCGTGCCACGTAGCGGCGAATGACCTTTGTGTAGAGGCTGCCGCACACCTGGCCATCCCAGGTGCGGTACTTGTGCACCTCGCGCGGCGAGAGGAAGGTCCGGTCGATGGAGGAGGGGCCGTAGAGCATGAGACCCGGCCGCACGTGCGTTTCATCCACGCCTAGGCGCTGCTCGATGGCGCCGCTGTTCGAACACGACGTGCCGCGCACCTCGACGCCGGCGTCCTTGAGCATCTTCTTCGCTGTCTGGAAGTTGTTGTACTGGCGCGTCGTGAAGGAGTGCCCAATGAGGCCGGAGGTGCTGAAGTGTTGGATGAGCAGATCCACCCCACCGGCCTCTTTGAGCGCCGGGATGACACGCTCCAGCTCTTCCAGTGTGAGGCCAAGGCGACCCATGCCCGTGTTCAGCTTCAGGCACAGCGGGGTGTGGCGAAACGTGGTCTGCCGCTGGTCGCAGAACAGCTTGAGATGCGGGCGACTGGGCAGCACAGGGGCCAGCGCCGTTGTGCGGGTGCCTTCGTGGAACGCCTTGTTCTGCGTCGCGTAAATCTGGTGAATGGACTCATCGAGTAGCTCCGTGTCCGAGAAGATGTAGATGCACTGATCGCCTTTGCCGGCCGCGTTGATGCCGGTCGGGGCGATCTCCAGTGGCTTCGTGATGATCTTGCTCTCTGGGCCGTCCCTTGGGCCACGCTGAAACACGTGCGTCGCTGACTTGCCGCTCTCCAGAAGCGCCACCGCCTCGCCCAGCGATGCGACACCGAAGTTGTTGATCGCGCAGTGCTTCTGCATGTAGTCGGCGACGGGAATGAGGCCATGCCCGTAGCCATCGCCCTTCACCATGGGGATGAGCGTCGCCTTGGGGGCGTAGTGCTCACGGATGAGAGAGATGTTGTGCGCGATTTTGGGCAGGCACACCTCAAAGTAAGTCGTGTGACGGAGCATTCCCACGCAGAGACAGAGAGAGAAGCGGAGTGCAACAAGACAAGGGTGACGACTCGTGTAATCTGTCTGTGTGTGTGTGTGTGTGTGTGTGTGTGTGGTGCCGAGAGAGGGAGAGAGAACGCGTCAGTCACAAGTCGAGCACAGTCCCTTTCGTTCGATAGACGAGAATTTTGAGGAAAAGCAATGAAAGTTTTTTGGGGGGTTGGATTTGGTTTTGTAAAAAAAAAAATGAAAGAAAACGAAAGGAAGCACCTGCAAGTCACGCTTGTACAAGATGCTTTAGCTTCTCTAGTAGGTGTCAGTCTTCTCAGGCAAGGTTCATTCACGAGAGGAAACGAGAGATGCAAGAAAGTGACGGTGGGTGGATGAAGTCTCGGAGAGGAATGAGCCGGGCGGAAGGGAGAGGGTGGATGTGCACCAGTAACAAGTCGAACCACTTGATGTGTGCGTGCACGCAAAGATAACAAGATACCACACTGATTGGTTGTTGTTGATGCAGGTAAACCTTCCTGGATGCCCCATGACAAGAAATTCACTTGTTCTCACGTGATCTGTTTGATTGGCTTTTCAGTCGCCCATTGCTTCCTGTGTTGTGTTTGGAAAACGAAAAAAAAAGAAGAAACGCAAGAAAACAAATGGCACACTGGGGTGCGTGAGAAACAAGGGGGGAGTAAATGAGTGGAAGAAGCGCAGGCACTCCTCACGCCCCGTACAGATCGGTTGCCACAGTCTTCTCAGATTGCTTCAGCAAATGGTACACCTCACGCTTGAGCATCTGTGCCACTTCCGGACTGATCGCCACGTCCTCGGCATCCTCAGCGCCTGCATCACCACCGCCACTACCGTTGTTGACCCTGCTGCCCAGGTAGTCCTCCTCCGCTTTCGGCGGTTCAGGTAGTTCAAGAAGCTCACCCTGAACGCCAGCCCAGACGTCTCTGAGCCGCTGCAGCTTGTGGGTCTCTGCGGCGGCGGCGCGGTGCATGCGTTGCTCCAGCCGCGTGGCCACCGCTTCCTTGAGCATCAGGGCCTCGCGCAGGGCGTTCACCTCGCCCTTCATGCGCCCCTCGCGTGCAGCCAGCTCCCGCTTTGCCTTCTCAACGGAATCGGACTTGTCATTGTAGCCGGCGCATTCGGCCCGGACGGCGGCCAGGTCGCGTCTTGTGGACTCCAGCGTGGCGGCGGATGCCTTGAGAGCCGTTTCGAGCTCAGCAATGCGCTCTGTGTCTTGGAGACTCAGCTCGGCGGCCACCGCCATGTCTTCCTCCACGGAGGCGAGACGCTGCGCGAGAGTCACCTTCTCCGCCTCCAACCGCGCCAGCACATCGGCACTGGTGGATGTTGCGGTGGCGGAAGCAGACTTCCAGACCTGCTGCTCGCGCTCCAGCTCAGCGACCTGCTGGGCAAGTTGATCGCGGGCAAGCTCAGCGTCCTGCAGGCGACGGCGGTCAGCACCCTGGTCGTCAGCGTGCGCAGCAAGCTCGCGCTCCAGCTCGGCGACCTGTTGGGCAAGTTGATCGCGGGCAAGCTCAGCGTCCTGCAGGCGACGGCGGTCAGCACCCTGGTCGTCAGCGTGCGCAGCAAGCTCGCGCTCCAGCTCAGCGACCTGTTGGGCAAGTTGATCGCGGGCGGGCTCCGATTGGAGTGCGGTGTGTGGCGCGGCCGATGCGTCGGCGGCTGGCCACAGAGTATCGCGGCGACGATACAGTGACCGCAGCAACGGGTACGGCGACGGAAGAAAGTACAGCTGATCAATCATGGCCACCTGCCAGGACCGACTGCTCTCCCAGCGCTCCCGTAGTGTGGACACTAACATCCCATAGGATTCCAGCAACTGCTCCAGCACATCCAGCTGCGCATGGACACGTGCGGTGGCATCCTCAAAGTGATCCGGACTTTCTTTTTTTGTGTCCTGCGCGTCCAGTGCATCTCCTGGAGCGCGCTGCGATGGCGACCGCGAGAGGTGTTGATAGCGCTCACAGAGGCTGTCCACGGCTCGCTCAGAGGCCTCGATCTCGTCGTCCCAGGTACACAGCGCCTGGTAGTGGCTCTTCAAGTCCTGCAGATCGACGTTGGTGACGCTCCACTCAGCGGCCAGGTTCTCGACCTGACTGCGCAGCGTCGGACGCAGCGTGGGGAGTGCCATCCCGGCGTCCGTGTTGGCATCGTCGGCAGCCCAGTGCGTGGCACTCGTGGTGGACGCAGTGGATGGCGTCGGTGCCAGGTCGTCTTGAAGCATCCTCGTCGCACGCCACAGGAAAAGGAACAGAGACCTCAACAGAGAAAACGGCGCGTTGAAGCAAACAACAAAAAAGTCAGAAAAGGCAAACAAAAAAATGTGGTAGAAGGAACAATGGAAGAAGGGGGAAGTGACTAGTAATGAGAAAAGGTGAAGCCTAGTGTGTGGTGGTGTTTCTGTAACCATGCAGAGAAGGAAGGGAACGAAAGTAGAGTCAATGAGTGGGTAAAAAGGTGCCTGTGGATTATTGAGATCGGCGACGACGAGAACAGTGAGTAGAGATGAAAGTGTTTTTACGTTTTTCACCAGTCCACGAGTGGGTGTTGTTGTATGTTTGCCCTTCAGAGAAGCGTGAGGACCACATGATGCACAAGAGCTGACTTTGTCTATTTCGTATTGCTGCGGTTGCTATATGTGTTCCATGTGTGTTTTTGTATTCTTTTTTTTATCAGGGCCATTTCGATTTAGTTTCGTCGACGCACAACGCGTGGGACGAAGCTCGTGACGGTGGGCTTGGGTTTGGACTCTTGCTGCTGACGCTGCTTGGCCTCCTCCTCTGCGGCCTTCTTGTGGGCAAGATCACGCAGGTGAAGCTTCTCCCGTGCGTCTGCCACACTCGCTCCGGCACTCGCGGGAGAGATGCTCACAGGCTCTCCGTTGTAGACCACGGGCGACGAGGCGGCTGTGCCGAGCGACAGTAGCCGCTGTGCGTACGTCTCCAGCGCCTCCTGGGAAAGGGCAGAAAAGGCATCGTGTGGAGAGGAGGGTACGACATCCGGAGTTCGTTCGTTGGCCTCCCCCTCTTCCTCCCCGTTCTCTGCCTTGGCGCCGTCCTCGTCCCCTTGATGAGGCTTCCGCTGCGCCCGCTCCTGAGCTGTCGGGTGCCGCCATTCTACCAAGAAGAAAGGCTTGCGCGAGGTCTGCACCAGCACAATCTCAAGAGGGGCGTCTGCGTAGAGCTGATGGCGATTGGGGTCGTACCACGCCTCCATCTGCAGAGCCTCGCGGTGCTGGTAGAAAAAGTCGTTGACGAGATCACCGCGGCGATGTAGCTTGCTGCACCGCACGTACACTGTTGTGAACCGTGATGGAGATGAGCTGGTGGCAGGAGCCGGGGTGGCAGTAGCCGCCTCCTCAACACGAGGCTTCTTCGTCTCTGGTTCCATCTCTTCACAAGGTGCGAGAGAGAGAGAGAAAGAGAAAGAGAGAAGAGGAAGCACACACAAAAAAAAAAAGGGATCAGTAAGAGGAGAGGATGCGGAGGGAAGGAGGATAACTGTGATTCACGGTCTCGTTTCTTGTGCTGTGTTCGTGGTGGCTCATCCGCAGTGTGAGTGGCGGAACACACGCGCACTGCATGCGCTTTTTCTGGGAGGAAACGAGTTGGCCCTGCATGGTAACAGAGAGGATCAACACGCATGTGTATTGAATCAGTTGTACCAGGTCATCGATGCATGCACTCTCTCGCGCTTGGAATGCTCTCGTTTAGCTCTTGTTTGGTGTGGTGGCTGTTCTTCTTGTTATGGTCTTGTGAGATTGGACCGTGAAGGAAAGGATTCTTTCGAGGCGTCCACCTTCTTGGTGTGTGTGTATTTTTGTGGTTGTGAACGTGGTGATCTGTGTGTCTGTGAGTGTGTGTGTCATCACCGCTTCGGCTCGTACTCTTGCTGGTCTACACGTGGTGTTTCAGGAGATGTGAGCGAGTCCTCCATGGCTTTGAAGTACTGTCTCAGCTCCTTCGTTCGCCAGCTAAAGTCGACATCGAGGTAGCGTTTGTCCTGAAGCTCCTTGATGCGGGCCTCGTCCTCGTCGAGCTGCCGCAGCAAGGACCAATCACGCAGAGGGTGGAGACGCTTGACCCACTTGCCAGTGTCGAACGCGCCAATGCCTTCGTTTTCTAAGAAGTCATCATTCACGCTGATGCGGACGCCACCGACTTGTTTGCTGTACAGCGTGTTCAAGACCTGTGTCGCGCGGTAGGGCATGAGGTCGCCCACCGGTGTCCCAACAGGGCGGAAGCCGCCATCCGAGTTCAAAATGGAGCGTCGGAAAACAATCGAGAACCGCTGTGCGTCCAGCGGCAGCACCATATGAAAGTACACGTACCGTGATGGCCCGGACATAATGTACAGTGCGCGGTCAGGCACAACCACATCCAGCTCCTCGCCGTTCTGCACGTGCACAAATCGCAGCAGCGCGTTGCCGCCGAGCGAGACAATCGCGAAGATATCATCATACACAAAGAGGTTGTCGATGTGGGCGCGGATAAAGTCGCCGGGCTCGTAGAGGTTCGCTGTCTGGTTGTTGACCCAGCCCTTTGGAGCGATCCCGTCCTGCTCAAAGCGTTCCACCAGCGGCATGAAGGAGCTGGGCGGCAGCGGGGGCATCTGAAATCGTCCATCGCTCAGGCGAATGGAGTCCGACTGGCGTGTGTAGACGTCGACGTAGCCTTTACGCAGATTCATCGCCTCATCCTCCTGCACGTAGTCGGGGATCAACGCCAGACCGAACTCCTCACCGAATGGGTAGTAGGGTTCACCGGCCAGCAAGTAACGCAGGCTGCCACCGCCAGCCAGGTGCTTGATGGCATTGCCGAATCTTCCTTTCATCTTGGCTGGGGAAAGGGAAGGAAGTAAGGAAGAGATGCACAAACAAGAAGAGAGAGAAAGAAAGATGAGAGAGGGGGGGATGATCCATGATGTGAGTGTCCGTCGCACAGGCTGTGCGAATGAGGCCTGCCTGTCGCGTGCAGTGGTGGCAACCGTGGGGTGATAGAAAGTGACCTGTTGGGACATCTCTCTCGTGGTCAACGCGAGGCCAAGGTTGCACTTAGCGGTGATGTTGGTGTTGCATTTCACTTGTTACTCGGATAGTGTTAAAAAAGCAAAGTCTGTGTGTGTGTGTGTGTGTGTAAACAGTACGACGAGAACGGTGTCTCCATCTCTCTCCTTCTCTCTTCGCGCGCCAAGATCGGCTACTGGCTCTCGCCTGCCTTGTCGTCCTCCACATCGCCGTCGCCCTTGAAGTTGTCCCTCTCCAGCCGGCGGCGGCGGCGCACCCGCTCTGTCGCCTCGCCCCTGATGGACACGTTGACGTGGTGCAGCAGCCGCGCCGCACTGACGGACTCCCCACGGGCGTTCTTGTCGTGGTGCGGGAACGTCGGTAAGACCGTCGTCCGCTCGCAGCACGGCACCGTCTGCACGGCGTTGGCGTGATTCCCTGCCGTGCCGGCCTTTGTTTTCTGTGGTGTCGCCGCTGTCCCTGTCGCTCGCCAGCGGGCCCACCCGCTCCCACCACGCCCCTTCTCGGCTTCCGCTCGCAAGTGTTCCGGTCGCCCGCTGATGGTGTGCACCAAGACCGGCCCGCCCATCGACTTGCTGTCGTCGTCGGCAAAGGGGCTCGCACCGACGCCCTTGTCAAGCGTCTCCCCTTTGGCCACGTCGCATGTGGCGGTGCTCTGTGCGGCAGGCAGCACCAGCTCAACCAGCTCGTACCGATGCCGCGGCCAGAGCTTCACGCCACCGCACACGTCGGCGGCGATGAGAACACCTCCGGCAATGGTTGTGTTCATCAGCACCCGGCCGGGGCCGTACATCGCGGCAGGATAGACGCAGTGGTGGTCCAGCAGAACGCGCCGCCCGTCGAGCTCGACGCGACACCACTGTGAAAGGCCGCGCTCCTGCAGCACCTCGTACGCGCGGAGATGATCGAGTGTGGCGCAGTGTGCCATCACGTCGCGATGTGTCTTGCCGACAATCGCCAGCTGCGAGAGGAAGGCGCGCTCGTCAACGGCGTGTGACTGCGCGGGCAGAGAGGCGCTCTCCGCGTCACGACCTAGCAGCTGCTCGGACTCCTGTGTCGAGGAGGGGGAGGAAGCCGCCACCGTGGCGAGGGTCGTGGCTGCTGTTGCGGCTGCGGCTGCAGCTGCCCGTGCGGCCATGGTGGTGCACAGGGTACACCAGAGAAGGCCAGTGTGGCGCGCCACCCGCATGCCTTGCACGGCAAACTGCTCGGCAACGGCGTGCGCATCTTCAGTCGGTGGTGCGGGCCCTGCCAAGGGAAGAACGTGGTCTGTGTCCTCAGGCATGGCACGCATGCACAAACACAAAAAAAAAAAAGAAAAAAGGAGAGCCAAAATGTAGTCTGGCCAGTCAGGTCTGTCTGTATTGAAGAACACGTTTCCTGCCCGAGTAAGAGACGTGGTGGGACGGACATGGAAAGGCGGTGAAAGGAAGTAAGAATTCATCAATAGTGAGAGAGAGAGAGTTAATCGGGGAGGAAGGAAAAAAGCAAAACAAAAAAAGGAAGTCACTACTTCACAGTGAGAAGATGGTGCTTTCACGCAAGCCTTTTTCTATTCTTTGCGATCTCATCTGTGAACTTTTACAAGTCTCCAGTAACAGTCAGCACACCTACGCGCACACAGGTGACGGGGGATCGTGACGGGAGGCGCAATGCCTCGTCCTCTCCCTCCCACGTCTGTTTCAAATCGCGGGCAGCACGCCGTTTATTTCTTGTTCTTGTTGTTCTTTAGTCTTGTTGTTGTCTTTCCATGTGTGTGGTCAACGATGTGCAACAGGAGTCTACAAACCCACTTGCAGACGGCTCTGAGAGGGAATGAGCCGTGGTTTTTTTGTTGTTGTTGTTGTTTTTCGTGATTCCATCGCAATGCGGTTGGTGTTGATTGCTTCTTCTTCTTCTTTTCTCCCTCTCACCCCCTCACTCAGCCCCTAAGTGGGGAGAACAGGCAACTCAGAAAAGGAGGAAGAGAACGAAGGAAACGGAAAAACACGAATCGCAATCTCAAAAAACAAAACTATGAAGTGTTTAGATTGACGCCTTCACGCGCTTCAATGCCTCATCGAAGTGGTGCTGGTTGAGCGGGGGCAACTCGCCGGCCCCGTTGCTGTTTCCCTGCAGTTCGCGAACCGGCATCAGCGCCGCCGCCTTGCACAGCTCCGTCAAGTCAGAGCCTGTGTACTTGTCTGTCTTGAGTGCAACGTACTCAATGAGGCCGGCCTTGTGCGGGTTGTTCGCGAGATCGTCGGCGAGCACGATGGTGAGAATCTTCACGCGCGCCGCACGGTCCGGTGGAGGCACCTCGAGTTGCAGCGGCATGCGACGGCGCACGGCATCGTCAATCGTGAATCGACGGTTCGTGGCGCCGACGACAATGACGCGTGCCTCAGTATCCTGCTCGAGACCGTCCCAGTGCGTCATGAAAATAGTCTTGGCGTGCGTGTGCGGCGACGCATCCATTGCCGTGCGGGTGCTCAGCATGGAGTCAACCTCGTCGACGAAGATCACGCACGGCGCGATCTTGCGTGCAAGCGTGAAGACGGCCGCCGCGTTGCGCTCCGTCTCACCGACCCACTTGGAGAAGATGGCCTCGAGGCTGACGTTGATGAAGGCGCAGTTGAGTTCCTTGGCAAGGGCGCGCGCAAGGAGCGTCTTGCCGGTACCCGGTGGGCCGTAGAGGAGAACGCCCTTTGGATGGGACCGAATCGTTTTGGCGGTGAACAGTTCGGGGCGCTTGAAGGGCCAAATAATGTGCTCCGTGAGGGCCTGCTTGATGTCGTCCAGGCCACCAATGTCGTTGAAGTCGGCCTGCAAACTGCCAATGTCAACCACGCTGCGGGCGACCTCGTCCTCCGCGGCGTTCACAAGGATCGTGCGACCAGCCACGATGCGCTTCTTGTGCCCGTATCCAGACTGGAACGTCAGACGGCGCGCAATGTACAGCATCACCCCGATGTACACCCAAAAGTAGACGGGTGTGTCGACAAGGGAGTTGACCAATTTGCCAAGCGTCGCAGCCACCGCGGACAGGCCGCGCTGGAAGACGTTTTGCGACCCACCAGACGCTGCTTTCATCATCTTTGCTTCGGGGTGGTGGTGGTGTTGATATTGGTAGTTTATTCACGGTTCGGTAAAACCAATTAGCAAGACGAAGCAAAAACAAAAAACAGTGTTTTGTGTAGATCGTGTCTTGAGTGATCAACAGACCGTTTTCTTTCTGTACAGTGTGTGCGAGAGAAAGAGAGAGACCACAGGTGGGGGGGAGGGACAGGGAGTGGGAGAGATGCTGAATAGTGAGGGTACAACGAGAAAAATTGTTGGCATTTGTACTTGGGGCCACGCTAATTCTGAGCCACGGAAGATTCCGTCAGGGGCTGCCGTTGGGGATTGGTAGCACGGCCCTGCCGACGCACTGATTTTGCCTTGGTACGCGTTTGGCTGCTTTCGATCGACACACGGCGAAGCACGTCAAGCGTAGCTCGCCATACACACACACAGTGAGGAACACGCCCAAAGTGACTTGGGGGAGGGTAAATTATAGGAGAAGCATAGCTGCGTAACAGCATCTCTGTAACAGTTCAAATAGAGAATAATAGTGTGTGTCTGTGTGTAGGTCACGATCGCCCTGGCCGTTACTTGATCTTGAGGGTACTCGCCAGCTCGTTGCTGTCGTGGAGCTCCTTGCAGATGTCCCACCCGCCGATCAGCTCCCCATCAACATAGACCTGTGGGTAGGTGGGCCAGTTGGAGAAGACCTTGAGCCTCTCGCAGACCTCGTTGTCGGTCATGACATCGTAGTAGACGAAGGGGACCTTCATCTCCCCCATCATCTCGCACAGCCGGCCCGTGAAGCCGCACTGTGGGCGGGAAGGGGTTCCAGTGATGAACATGACGACGCCAGGGCGAGAGGTGAGGTAGGTCAGGTACGCGTCGAGTGTGTCAAAGTCCCGGCGGTTGCTCCCGTGGCCGCCCTTTGCGCCGTAGAGGGACGTGGTGTTCATGTCGATCTGATCCAGCTTGGCGCCGACGACGTCTGCCACGTGCTCCTGCGCCGCGTCAGACACACGCGTGCGGAAGAAGGTGATGAACGGGACCGAGCTGACGCCCTCGCTCTCGCAAATGTCAGGGTGCGCGACGCCATCGACCTCGGCAAAAATGACGTTGCCCTTGTACTCCTCTGCGAGCTTCGTCAGGTGCGCATTCACGGCTTTGCAAGGTTCGCACCAGTCAGCGCTGAAGTGCACGACGAGGCCTAGACCGTTGCTCGCGCGCTTCTTCAGCTCCTGGTACGCCTCAACAGAGTTGATTTGCTCCATGGTTGTTGCTCTGGTGCTGTGCGTGTGTGTCAGTGGGACAACTGACTGAGAACCAATAGTGAATGTTGGAGAAGAGAGCAATACAGAAAAAAGGGGCACAACGTTCGCGATGGGATTCAATAGCCAGATACGATGAATGCAGGCTGGAAAATGGAGGGGGAGAGGAAAAGAGAAAGAGGAAAGGGGAAAGTGCTGAAGCAATGGAAAGAGGAGAGAGATATGGGGGAAAAAATAACTGTCCTGCTGCTACTGTTTTGTAAATCAAGTCATGCCAACAGGTGTGGCAGTCGTGGGTTGGCACGTGATTGAACCTCCATCACCAGGCACTGCGATCACAGTGCAGCGATCGAAAAAAAAAACGATAGAATAGGAGGATCCACTGTGGCGTTCACCGTTGTTTTTCTGGTTGCTGTCTGCATTCGAAACACACAGTTGGTGCCGCAATGAAAAGACAAAAGAGAAAAAAAGTGGGGCCACTGAAAGAAAGAAAAAAAAGAAAAAGCAATTACTTGACGCTGTGGATGGCTTTGAGGTTCTCGCGTCGCACGTCGTCGCGGAGTCGCTGGAGTTGTGCTTGCTTCTGACGCTCCGCCACCTTGGCCTCCTGCAGCGTTCGCTTCACGTTTTCCAGTTGCCGTTTGCTGTCTGCACGACAGCGGTTCAGCGCCGCTACCGCCTCGGACTCCACCGCCACCTCTGCTCTCAGCGCGCGGGAGCGTGCCTCGAGGTCTTCGGCAAGGACGACCTGCGTACGTGCGGCAGGGGACAGGGGGAAGGGGGAGACAGAGGAGGAAGTGGCAGCGACACCAGAGCCCACGGTACTTCTCTGCCCCACTCCTTTTTGTGCATGTGTGGAAGCCACGCGAGGTGCGGGCGGACGGTTCGTGCGGTCCGCGCCGAAGTGGGTGACAGACCGCGAGCGACGCTTCAGTGCGCCCAGTGCCGCGACCGGACGCTTCTGGCACTCCACACGCAGTGTGTCCAGCGTCCGTCGCAGCGCAGCGGTCTCTCGCTCCAGTCCAAGCAGCTGCAGATCTAGAGCGTTTCCGCGGCGCATCAGCTGCTCACGCTCGTACGAGCGTCGCAGAATCAGGCGAGCGTGCAGAGCCTCAGGAGTGGTCAGCGCGGTGTCGCCGACACCCATCGCCCCCGCACGGAGAGTCGAGGGCAGCATGGCTTCGTCAACGGTGGCCTCGGCGGTGCGCAGCGGGGCCTCCATCGCACGGGTCAGGGCCGCCATTGTCTCCTCGTAGCGCTGCCGGATCAGGTCCCGCTGCCGCACGCAACGCTGCCACTCGTCGGTGTGCTCATGCAGAGCATTCTGCTGCAGGTGCAGCTCCAGCAGCGAGCCCTGTCGCTCCGCGTCAATCTTCTCCTCCTCCGCCACGACTTGTGCGCGGAGAAGATCGTCGAGGCCAGCAGACTCCTTCACTGCTTCGAGCTGTGCATCAGCAGCCTGCATGAGAGCGCGCAGCGTGATGCCCGTTCGCTCTGCGGCCACCTCTGCGGCGCGGTGCCGCTGCCCCACCGCACTCGACTCCGCCGTCACGGCGGCCAGGTCCCGCTCTGTGTGCGCGGCCTGCTCCAACACCGCGCGGCACGCGCTGTCCTCCTCTGACACGCGCCGCTGGGCGTGCATGTACTGAGATCGCAGCGTCGTTGTCTCCTGCAGAAGCTCCCGATGACGGACTTGGTGTTGGTGAAGGTCCTCCCTCAGCGAGGCAATCTGGGCCTCGAGTTCCGTCTGATGCTGGCGACTCATCTCCGCCTGCTTGGCCAGCAGCGCGGGCAGCCCCGCACGCGCAGAGGCAATGTCGACGTCCATTGACGATGCCACCTCGCGGAGCTCCCGTGCCACCAGCTGATGCCCCGCCACCTCCTGCGAGGCGAGCCGCAGCGCAGCCTGTCGATCTGTGACGGCCTGACTCATTGCCTCAGTGGACTGGCCGACGTCAACGAACTCCTGCACCGCGGCGGCGAGTTTCGTCTGCATGCGCTCAAGACGATCCTCCACCCGGCTACGTTGGCGATCGAGGGTGTCGAACAAGGACTGAATTGCCTCTGCGGATGGGACAGGGTGTTGTGCCAGCTCGCGTTGAATCGAGCCAATCGTGGCACTGAGAAGACTATAGTATTGCTGCTGCTGTGCGAGCGCAGCGTGTGCCTCCTGCCAGCGCGCCTCGACCAGTTGGGCTGAGCTGCTCTGGGTGTGGAAGTGTTGATCCTCGGCGCGGTAGCGGTGACGCAGAGCGTTGATTTCCACAGCTTGCGCTTGCAAGCTCGTGACCGTGTTGCGCAGGTGCAGCGTTCTTTTGTCGTACTCCATGCGGGCACGGTCCCGTGCGTGCTCAAGCTTCTGGCGTTCGGCAAGTCTATTCGTGAGAGCCTGGGTAAGCTCATTGTGGATCTGACTGTATGTGCTCTTCGTGGCCTGCATCGCAGCCATCTTGGCACCGCACGCCGCGATCGCCACATCCAGGTTGCGATAAGCGTGGTGCACCTTCTCCAGCGACCCGACGTTCTCCTGATGATCCCTCAGGGCTTCGTGCAGTCGCTCCTGCACCACTGCGAGCTCCCGGAATGCCGCTTCCTGCTCCTCGCGCGATGCCTCGAGTTCATGCTCAAGCTTGGCGATCTCAGCGTGCAGCCTGTCCAGCTTCTGCCAGACGGATGAAGAGAGCTTCGTTTTCGCAGCCTCGAGAGCTTCGCCCTCGCGCTGGCGTGACAGGCTGTATTCAATCACGACCTTGGCGACCTCCTCGAGCTCCTTCGACTCGTGCACCTGCTGCTGCAGTGCCGCACGCTTCTGTTGAAGGGTGTCTGTGAGGTGCACCTTCATCGCACCTAGCCGGGCGTACTCTTCCTCTTTTTGTTTTCGCTGCCGGAGTGCGGCATCGACCTGGTTCACAAACTGCTTCAACTCGGTCGTTTGCTGGTGAAGGCTCTGCTCCATTTCCGTGACGGTCTTGCTCACAGCTCTTTTCTCCTTTTCCAGCTCTGCGACATTCTCCCGCAGCAGACGCACGACGCCGCGGCTCTCGGAACATGAGTGCTGAAGCGCAGCTAACGCGGCCGTCTTGCTTTCAATCTCTTCCCGCAAGCGTCGATTGGAGGCGTTGAGGAGCGACGTCGGCCACGATGGCATAGACATCCTGATCTGTCCTCTCAGTTGGTTATGGGATGTGCTCTATGAATGAAAGAATGTATCTGTATGTGTATGTGTGTATCTAAATGATCGTAAATGAAAGGGGAGTGTTGAGCGGCACACCTTCACCTCAAAAAAAAAAAAAAAGAGTCGCACCTCGTGAAGGTGGTCAGTTCAAATAGCAAGGCAGCGTTTGGTGGGAGAACAAAGAGGAAGGAGAGTGCAGTGATAGGATTTGTTGGAGAAGTGTGGGTTTTGTGTTCCTTTGCACGTACGTGCGAACGAGGTCATCTCGCGCTCTTTTTTTTCTCTCTCACTTTGGTGTTCGAGAAGATGTGTTTTCAGTGGCGCACGAATCTGTCTGCGTGAACGTCAGAGAAGAATACGCTATTGTCAGTGTGGGGTGTTAGCGTGTGTGAACAGATTTAGGGATGTGTGTGGTCTCCAATTCTCAGGGCATCAAGTCCTGCACCTACTGGAACATCGCAAACTGAGGTAGCTGTGATCGCGCCTTCTGCCGCTCTTGCCAACGCCTCCACTCCTCCGTGTCCTTGGGCCTGTCTGCATCATCAGGCAGCCCATTTCCGTAGCTGTCAAGCGCAACGGTGCCGTCGTTCTGGGAATCTGTGGGAGTCTTTTGGTGAACGACCGACGAAGAGACCGTCGCGTTGCGTGAGCTGGCCGAGGAGAAGAAGCCGGTGGAGTCTTTCTCCTTTCCACGCTTGCTCCGTGGAACGTAGGCAATGTCAAGGTCGAACTCATCCTCTGCGTCCTCCTTGGCAGCGGTGTGCTTTCCATGTCCACCGACTCCTGGCAACAGTGCAGCTGTTTCTGTGCCAGACACACTCGCTGGTGCTGCAGAGTTGCTGCTTTGCACTGTGGGACCGGCACCCACCAAAAGCTCCTCATCCTCATCATCCTGCATCACCACGGTATTCAACAAAACTTCCTTGTTGTCACTCGCCATGATCACGCCAACTGTCGACGAGAGAGGAAACAAAAATAAAAGTGGAGATGGTGCTGGTTTGTTCGTCACGAAAGAGAATGAAAGGGGAAAGGGGAGAAGGGATGTGACAAGACGAGAAGGCTGTGTCATTTAAACACTTGGACAAGTGGCTGGATGTGATGGGGAATTGGTGCGATATGAGTTATCTGCAAGTGTATATGTGTGCTTCGGTGGAGGGGGGGAATAGAAACGGAAAAGCTATGAAATAGACGTTGGAATAAGAAAAATAATGCAACTCAGTCAGGAATAGGGAATAAGGTTTGGTGAAGAAAGAGGCGATGTTGTGGCGCCTCGCGCGGATTGTCTGGAGGATTTTCACCACGCTTGGCGTGTTTTGTTGTGAAAGATTCCTCCTGTCGGACCGTTTGCTGGCAAGGTCGCGAGATAAACACTCGTTTTGGCACCGTCCGCAGCACTCAACGAAGCACTTGGCCCGCCCATGTCGGTTCGTGACCACCCTGGATCGGCGACGTTCACCTTGATGGGGGTGTCGGCAAGCGCCTTGGCGAGGTTCATCGTGTACATGTGCAATGCAGCCTTCGAAATATTGTAGTTTGCGCTCTCAATGCCGTAGCCTTGTGCGAATGTCCCCATACCCGAGCCGACGTTGACAATGCGGCCAGCAGGCGACTGGCGGACAAGAGGGAGAAGGTGATTGGTGACACGCACCGCTCCAGCCACGTTGATGTCAAAGGCCTTGGTCAGCTCTCCCACATCAACCTCAATGGAACCATCATCGGGGTAGTAGCCAGCGTTGTTGACGAGCGCATCGAGCTTTCCAGAGCACAGCTTTGCCACACTCTTGCTTGCCGCTGCCACCGACTTGTCGTCCTGCACGTCGAGCTGAACGTGGTGCGCCGTGATTCCCTCGTCCTTCAGTGTTGTGCACGCCCTCTTTCCTTGATCTGCGTGTCGTGCCCCGATGATCACAGTGTAGCCCAGCTGGCCCAGCTGCCGTGCGGTCTCCAGCCCGAGTCCACGGTTTCCGCCAGTGATCAACGCTGTCTTGGCGCTCATGGTGCGGTGTGGTGTGCTGTGGTGAGAGAGTGGGAATAATGTTGTCGCGTGCCTCTTGCACAGCAACAGAAGGAAGGTAGGATCAGAGGTGGTGGAGAGGAGAGTTGAGCAAGAGTAGGAACGAGAGGCAACAACGAGTGTGTGTGTGACCATGCCGAACAGTCCAAGTCGTTCAAGCAATCAGGAGACACTGTTCGTTCGGTGGTGAGAAAATGTGCGTGTGATGGTTGTGTAATCCCAGTTGCGTCTCCAGTTTTGTCTGATCTTTTTGTTCTTGTTTTCGGGTTTAGCGGGTGTTTAACATGCTGAGGCGGATGAGACGCCTCAAAAAAGGAAGGGGGGACCCACGAATAGAAATAGAGGAATAGGAAAGAAAGTGAAAAAAAGAAAAAAACACATGTATAAAAACTAAAATAAGTGGGGAGAGAGAGAGCACCCACACTGCGCAGATCACGACAGGTGTCTTCAGCAAGCGTCTGTGCTCACAAGAAGAGCCACCAGAAGCCTAAGAAAACACCTTCTGTCTCTGTGCACCGTGCATGTTTCTCCTTTACCAGGGGAGATTGTCCTTCTTGTGGAAGAATCCGCCCGTGGGGCCATCGGCGGGCAACGTGGCGAGGTACACATTCGTCTCAGCACCTTCCTCCACGCTGAGTTGAGCGTCCGGGCCGCCCATGTCGGTCTTCACCCAGCCAGGGTGGCCCACGTTCACCTTGATGGGGGTGTCGGCAAGCGCCTTGGCGAGGTTCACGGTGTACATGTTCAGCGCCGTCTTGGAAACATTATACGTGGCCGACTCAATGGTCACGATGTTGAGCGTCAGGCTGGCCATGATGGAGCCAACATTGACAATGCGGCCAGCAGCAGACTTGCGGACCAACGGCAAGAAGTGGTTCGTGACACGGACCACGCCGCACACGTTGATGTCGAACGTCTTGGAGAGCTCTGCGACATCGACCTCGATGGTGCCGTTGCCAGCATTGTAGCCAGCGTTGTTGATGAGTGCATCGAGGGAGCCACCAGTGAGCTTGGAAACGGCTTCTGCGGCAGCAGCCACCGACTTGTCATCCTGGACATCAATAACCACATGGTGGGAGTTGATGCCCTCGCCCTTGAGCGTGTCACAGGCAGCCTTGGCCTGGTCAGCGCTGCGCGCACCAATGATGACCATGTAGCCCTGCTTGCCCAGCTGACGAGCAGTCTCGAGGCCGATACCGCGGTTGGCGCCCGTGATGAATGCAGTCTTGGGGGACATGACGAGAAAGCGATTGTGTATATTTATTTTTGTGTGTGTGTATATATCAGTGAGACCTGAAGATGCTAAAGTCAAGCCCACAGCGAACAATGAAAAAAGTACCACGGAGAAAAGAAGATGAGGATAGATTGTAGTAGGAGAGAATGGGGAGTGCACGTTTTGTGTGTTGCAGATTTTGTTCTACATACTCTCGAGGGTGGAGTAGTGACCGAAAAAAAGAGAGGGGGAAGAACACACTGATGGGTACAATCTCCTCAGCAAAGAAGAGGAAGACGGAGACAGACAGACGTCATAGACACCAGGTGTCGTTCGACGAATAAAAAATGTGGGGGCCATTCTGAGTACAAAATTGCGCTACGTATGGACACTCTGTGCCATTTTCCTTTTGGAATGCAGGCCACAGCTGCATTGGGTTTGTGTCGGTGCGATTTTTCTCGTTGTTGTTTAGCTGAAAGATTCGTAGCCCAGTAAAGAAGTCATGACCACTCCCATGAAAGGGGGCACATGGCAAACAATCAATAAGGGATTACAAAAGGAATAGGGAAAGGTCGGACGACTGAGGATACAGCTTGAAACCTTTACAAGTCCTCGTTCTCTTCGATGATTTCGTAGAGTGGGTTGGTGTTTTCGATGCCCACATTTGTGAGCCACCCCTTGAAGTCCGCAACGTCAGAGCCTTCGAGAAGAGACTGAACTTCACTGTAGGATTCACACTTCTTCTGGTTGCTCGGCGACACGAGGCATTGGCTCACAAGCCTCTGGAAAATGCGGAGACCTGCATCATAGTACACATCCTTGTAGGATGTCTTCAGCATGTGGTGCGGGGTCTTCTGGAGACGCTGGGCGATGCGCTTGCTGTGCTGCATCAGGTAGGCGTCGGATGCTGCCTTGATGTTGTGGCAGACAGTCTTGAAGGGTTCCTTGGACGCATCGTATCCGCGCGTCTTGGCGCCGTCAACACAAAGCTTCTCCGCGTTCTGGCTCCAAACATCCCAGAACTTGCCGTTGGGAACTTCGCGCTTTTGGGCTGACGCGATTGGTTGCTTGTCGCGGTTGTTGAATGCGACACGCACAAAGTCGCTCTTTTCCTGACACCCCGGACAATCCAGGCCACGGTCAGCAATGAAACTACGCAGCTCCTTGATCTTCATCTTTTTGAAATCATCTTGTGTCAAAGTGGCTGTGGCGTATGAGCACAGCAGCAACACGACAAGCAGTGTCAAGAGAACGGACTTTTTCATTTTGCGGAACACAAAAGAGGAAAGGGGTAAATAGAATGCCTATCAAGATAGTAGACTACACTAAATAAAAAAAAAGCAATACACAAAGCAAAGGCGTTGCGACAAAAAAAAAGATAGTTATACGTCAGAAGGAGAGGACAAAAGAGCACGGATGTTCTTTGATGTGGAAAGGTGACGATTAAAAACGGTGACAATATCTCCAGGGAACCGACGTCAAGAAATGATCGCATGGTTCATCTGCTTGCAACGTCCTTGATTCCGGCTGCCAACTTTTGTTTGTTTGTTCGCACGTGACTGGTACGACACCTTGTGCTTACGCTTTGCAGATGTGGACGCAATAAGTCGACAGAGTTTCCTCTTGGGGCAGTTGTTTACCAAAAGGCGCTGATGTGTTGTTTTCTTTTTTTTACGCATTTTATCTCCTCGAGACGAATGTGACACTCTAAAACATTCGGGAAAAAACACAAAAAAGAAACGAGTGTTTAGTATTACGGCAGTTTTAAGCGAAATCGTTTAATCCCAGTGGTCGTGTATCGCGTGCTGATTTTTTTTTTTCACGCCTTGACTTAAACCCGCATAGTCACACGAACTTGCGAATGTGACAACAGGGGGGGAGCAAAAGAAAAACGGAGAGAGAAGGGAACGGTGCCTGTTCAAAAAAAAAAAAAGCACCGACTTCTCCACGTTTATTCGTCATCAGAAGAATTATCACGGGCGCGCTTCTTCACAGTGGTGTGGGTGCGGCGGCGGTAAATCTCGTCGAATACCTGCTTCGTAATACCCTCAAATTCGTCTCTTGAAAAGTAGCTGGGACTGGCCTCGAAAAGCCAGTCCTCCGAAATCGCGGTGACGGTGCGGATGTACGTATTGCTTGTCAGCACGAGCTCGTTGAACACGACAAACTTCGGGCGACGGTTCAGGTATGTCGATGGGAACAGCAGGCACTTGACGTCATCCTTGAGTGTCATGAACTGGTTCTTCGTTGGGAGAGAAAGGGCAACTTTTGTAAAGTATCCCTTCACGATGGCACGGCGAATCTCGTTGGCAAATTCCATCTCGGGGGTGTTTTCTTCGTTGTCGCGAAAAATGCGCTGCTGCTCCTTCGTGTAGGTGCTGCAAATGTCAAGTCCCATGCGGCGCATAATGTTGGTGAGCTGGCGGTGAATGTTGGTGGCTTGATTCATGACGCGGGGGTTGATGTAGTTGGACGAACACCAGGAGGCGCTCCTCTGACTAGCCTCATACGCGTTGAACACGTTCAGAAAAGCGATGTGATCGCCTGTTGAGTGGTAAAACTGCTCGCGAGCGCGGAGCGCACGGCCGCGCTGTTCATTCGACGGCGTGAAGAACGGGTTCTGGACGGAGAGCATGGCACAAATGCGTGCAATATCCTCAGAGCACCCGTACTCGGGGCTGTGGAGCAGCATGGCACCCATTTCAGGATCGACGGGAAATTCAGAAATCTTCGAGCCCACCTCGGTCAAATTACCATCGTCGTCGAGTGCACCCAAGTAGTTCAGCAACTCCAGCGCACGCATCAGCGTCTCAGGTGCCGGTGGCTCCACAAAATCAAAGTTGACCAAATCCTCGATGCCCATCTTTTTCATGTGGAGCACGATGGAACCCAAATTGCTGCGGAGGATTTCTGGGTACGTGTTCGCCTGCAGTCCCGTTTCAAACGACTTGGCTGTGTAGAGACGAAAGCATTTGCCAGGCTTGGTTCGGCCAGCACGGCCGCAACGCTGCCGGGCACTGGCCTGACTAATCGGCGTCACGAGGAGGGACTCTACGCGCAGCTTGGGATTGAAGACCTTTTGCTTTGAGAAACCACAGTCAATCACAAACACAACACCGTCAATGGTCAGTGACGTCTCAGCCACGTTTGTTGCCACGACAATCTTGCGCGTTCCAGCGGGCACACTCTGAAAAACCTTGCGCTGCTGTGACGGTGGCAAAGCGGAGTACAGCGGCAGAGCGCATACCTCACCTTTGTGGCAGTTGGCGCTGCTGTGCTCGGCCATCTTCATGCCACTTTGAAGCCGCTCCACGGCCGTTTCAATCTCATCCTCGCCGGTGAGAAAAATCAAAATATCTCCCTCTCCCTCGTACAGGTGAATCTGTGTGGCAGTGCGAATCGCCGCCTCGACGTAGTTGGACTCCGGTGCCCGCGAGTAGTACACCTCCACGCCATACATGCGGCCGGAAATGTGGATCAGGGGTGCCTGCGGAAAATACTGCTGGAAGCGCTTCTCCTCGAGTGTGGCGGACATCACCACAACACGAAGGTCTGGTCGCTTCAGAAGCAGCTCCTTCACGGCACCAATGAGCACATCGGTGGAAACTGTGCGCTCGTGGGCCTCATCGAGAATGATGACGCTGTAACGCGACAGCAGCGGGTCTGACATGGCCTCGCGCAGGAGCATACCATCCGTCAAGTATTTCAGACGGGTTTTTTCGGAGCTCATGTCGTCGAAACGCACGTTGTAGCCGACCTCTTGGCCAAGTTCGACATCCATCTCTTCTGCAACGCGCTCACTAACGCTCGTGGCGGCCACACGACGGGGCTGCGTGCAGGCGATGCTGTGCTCTGGGTTCAGCTCAAGGATATACTGGGGCACTTGCGTTGTTTTGCCGCTTCCCGTCTCGCCTACCAAGAGAAGCGTCTGGTACTGCTGCACAAGTTTTTGAATGCGTTCCTTACCCTCAAAAATGGGCAGCTTCTGGCGACCCGAGAGCAGCTTGTAGTAGCGGTCGCTTAACGGGCGACCCGTCAGCGGGTTTCGCGAGTCCGACATGATGAGGCACACTAAAATAAAGAAAAAACGCTAGAGGGGTATGTGAGGATGAAGAAATACATATATATACATGTAGCGCAGAACCGAGAAAGGGGAGGGGAGCGAAATATGAGATTTGGGAGGGAGCCGCAAGAAAACTCGTTGTGCAAAAAGAGTCAATGCGAAGAAAAATGCTACTGAAAATAGCAGACAGCGAGGCTGTTGTAGGTAATTTCTTGTGGATGAAAGCCCCACACTGTGGTTTGAAACTATTTTGTTTCTGTTCTGAAAAAGAGGGGGAAGCAGGTAAGAGCAGGTCAACCAGGAGCGGTAAAAACTTTAGCACAGCGATGCGCGATCGGTCACTTCCAGTTTTCGTTGTGTACAAACAGAATCACCCGCTGTAGTTCTTGCAGGCGTCCTTCTGCTTCGCGAACATCCGCGCGGAGATTCCAGTAGTGACGAACGAGCAACTCGTACGACGAGTCTAGGCGCACTGGCATCTGCGCATGCGTCTTCACGGAGTTTGCCGGCTCCATCGGTCAGGACAGGGATGCGCGTGGGTTGAGATGATGGATTTTGTATGGGTCTTGAGCGGGCGGGGGTGCGAGGGGGGGGATGGTGTTGGGGGTTGTCGGAGTGTTGCGCGCGGGTCGCGGTGGAGTTGGCCGGGCCCGGAAGGACCCGCACACCCACGCCGCCCCCCCCCCCTTCCCAACATGCCCACGCCACGACCGAACCGCCAAACCACACAAACGCAACAGCCACCGCGGCGGCGGCGGCGGCGGGCACAGCGCCACACGCCCGCGTGGACACCAGAACACGCACCAACAGCCATACCCAGACGGCGGCCACCATACAACAACAGCGATCCCCTCCGCTTCCAGTCGTCGGCGGCAACAAAGGGTTGGGGTCGTTTCGGGAGTCGCGAACGGGCAGCATTTCCGTCTCGATGTTTTTCCGACGCGTCACACGTGATCGACGTGCGCGCTCTTTGTCGATGGGCCGTCTTGCCTTGTTGCGTCCGCTTGTTCGCGCGACGCGCCGGTGCTCCCAAACCGTCGCCTGATCCGGCAGCAGCGGCGGGCCGCGTGGGAGGGCTGGCGCGTTGCCCCTCCGCCCCCCGAGGAGCCGGCCAACGCGCGAAGCGGCACAGCCCCGCCCTTTACACGCCGACGAAGCACCGTTTCGCGCGACGCCTAGCGGGGCCGGGATTGCGGGGTGGGTGGATCGCCGCCAAAGCGGGGGAACCGCGGCGCACGACCGAGCAACCCGATGCCGTCACGGCATCCTGCGTTGGCGTTTCTGTGTTGCGTGCGGCTGCTGCTGTGCTTTCCCTCTGAGGGGCGCTCGCTGGCCACCCACGCGGCGGCCACACGCAGGCCGCGCCGCCAACGACACTCGGGCAAACGGGAGGGCAAAGAGGGAGAGGGAGAGAAGGGGAGGATGTAGTGGGTGCTGTGGGGTGTCTGTTTCGTTCTTGGTGGTCATTGACTTGCCTGGCGCAGCTGTCCGTTTGTTTTGTGTGGCGGTTCCGTTGTTTTTCCGCAGTGAGACTGTTTTCCTCTCTCCTGAGTTCGTGCACTTGCTTTTTTCTTTCTTTTGAGTGTTGGCGGAACAGAAATGAAGAAAACAATAAAAAACAAATGAGCCTAACAGAGGCATGCGCAGATGGGTGAAAGGCCTCGACAAATGAACAATCACGAGCAGACGAGCGACACACACACACACACGTTTCTCGCACTCTTTGCATTGTGCTTTCTTTTTTTTGTGTGTCGTTCGTGCGTGCGTGTGCTCGGCCGCTTTCTTCTCACTTTTTCTTTTTTGATGGTGTAGAACCGTTGGAGGGAGTGGCGTCTCTCCACTCCTCTCCTCGCAGCCACATCTGGCCAGAGTTTCTTCTTCTTGGTTTACTGAACGAGCTGGATGAAGCGGCAGTTGGATAGGTGCTTTTGCTTCGAGATGAACGTGCCAACTGTGGCAGCGTCCGCAGCACTTCCACTAACCACGACAGTCACGTCCGCAGAACTGTCTCCGTCAGGAAGTTTGGCTGCGGCGGAGAAGAAACCAGTCAAGGCCTCCGCGTCAAGTGCACCAACGCCCTCTGTCCACGTCGCCGGCGGCTCGTCGAGCAGGAACGAGCAGGATGTGACGTCACTCTCACACGCGCGCACCATGGCCTGGTAGCTCATACCCGTGGAGTTGTGCGCGGCGTACAGAACGTGAAGACGACGCAAGTGCGCCTTGAATGGTGGCGCAACTGACGCACGCAGAAGCTGCAGTAGCGGCGCCACGCCAGTCGGCGCTGAAGCAACGACAAACAAGTGCTTCGTCGCTTCCAGCTGGTCGATCATCGCGGCCTCCACGCCTCCTGTCACGACAGTCAGCGAGCCTGGCTGCACCTCAACCACGTCGCCCGCATTCAGCGTGTACAGCCAGTCATCGCGGTGATCCACAGCGGGGACAGCAGGGAGGTACACAGCCACCTTGCCGAGTTGCGTCGGCGCCGTTGTCGGCACCATCTGCAGCTCGCGCGTCTGTCCATCGTGGCCATGGCGAAGGCGCAACGGCTGGAGCGTTCGCAGACCACTCACCTGGAAACCACTCGGCAACCCCAACACCAGCTGACGCGCACCTTCGTGTGGGCTGCTCTCGCTGTGCCCCTTCTCCGGCACAATCTCCTCCACCGCCACGGGCGTCCACTCGTTCGCTGGCAGTGCTGGTGAGAGCAACGCGGGTGGCGCCTCAGCCGCGCGACGTCCCGCAATGCGGCCAAACACGACGCACTCGAGCAGCGAGTTACCGCCGAGGCGATTGCCGCCGTGCACGCCGCCGGTCACCTCACCCGCACCGTACAGACCGAGAATCGGAAGACGCATGCCCAGACGATCGGTCTTGGCGCTTTGGATCTCCGCGGTCGGCGAGATGAGGCAGCCACCCATCGTGTAGTGGATCGACGGGGTGACGTAGGCGACGTAAAAGGGGCCCTGCGGACCAACGACACACGGGAACACGCTCTTGCCGGTGGCTGGGCATGGGCGATTGGCCTCTGTCGACAGGGCGTCGTACTCGGTGAGCGTGTTGGTGAGTGTGGCCTCATCACAGCCAATGAGACTGGCCAACTCCGACGTGTTGTCGGCTTTGGTGAAGAGGCCCATCTTCTTCCAGTAGAAGCCGAGCGTGCCCTCACCGAAGAGTTTCGCCGCCGCATCGTTGAGGACGCAGTAGGCGAACTTGCGGTCATCGGACTCGGGGTACACGTCGTTCTGCGCCATGATGGCCTGCGAGACGACAGAGCGGAGATCAAGCTCGTTGACGAAGCGCTCGCCGCGCTTGTTGAGCAGAATGCCGCCCGAACCGCGCAGCGCCTCGGGACCGAGGAACACCGTCTTGGCGCGTGGATCCTTCGGGCTGATGAGGCCAGTCGGGTGGAGCTGGACCTTGTCCATGTCGACGAGCTGCACGCCGAGCTCACGAGCCATCTTGACGCCATCGCCTGTTGCCCAGACACCGTTGGTGGTCGGGAAGCTCGCCAGCTGCGGCGCGTACTCTTCGAGCAAGGACGTGTCTGTGTGATCGTTGGAGAAGCCACCGGTCGCGAGAATGACGGCGTCGGCGAGGGAGCTGCGGCGACTCACCGTGACAGAGCCATCTTCGTTGGTGTGACTCTGGTCGTACTCTACACCACCGACAACAGTCACTGACTCGCCAGCGGGGAGCTCCTGCGTGGTGGAGAGAAGCTTCACGAGGCGACTCTGCGTCTCAATCGTCACGAGGTCAGCCAGCTCACTCCGGATGTACTTCTCAAGCGTGCTCACGGTCGTGTAGCCAATGGGCAACGGCGGACCGTTCGGCTTCTCTGGCGCACGATGACACCGCTTCCGCGACGCGCCGCCAAGTTGCGAGAGCTGGCTGAGAGGGATGCCAAACGTCGTGAGCCAGTGCACGGCCTGCGCGCTCTTCTGGGACAGCATTTGAACGAGCCCAGGCTCGCAGTTTCCGCCCCGCCCCGAGCGGAACGTGTCGCGCTCAAAGTACTTGGCGCTGTCTTCGATGCCCTGGGCCTTCTGCGCTTCTGTGCCCCAGCCGTTGATGCCAGAGGTGGCCTTGGCGCTGTTGCCGCCGAGCCGCGCCTCCTTCTCGAGGAGAAGGACGTGAGCGCCGTGTCGGGCGGCTTCGATCGCTGCGGACTGTCCCGCGAGACCACCACCAATCACCACCACACGTCGTCCAGTGGCGCCAGCAGCCTTCATCATTGTCGTGGGCGTGTGTGAAGTCTCTCTGTGTTGTTGTTGTTGCTGTTGTTGTTTGCTTGGTTCGGAGGTCACAGGATGAGCCGGAAGTGGAGAAGTGGTCGGAGAGGGTGAGGAGGGAGATTGTGAGGGGACAGCCACTCCGCTGCGACCGCCAGGCTTGTACAGGTAAAAGGTGGTTTCCATCACAATGAGTCCCACAAGGAGCAACACAAGCCACCACTTGGCGCGACGCCACGGAGAGCTGGAGTGGGCCTTCTCGATCGTCCGATAAGACTTCGACGCCGCCGATTTCGCTGGACCAGGCGACTTTGACGTTGTGCGTTGCCGCATTTTTGCTTTGCTTTGGTTTGGAGATCGATAGCTGCGAACTTCTTTTTTTCTTTCTTCTTGTTGGAACTGGGTGTGTGTAGGTAATGTGCTCGCACTGCGAACGGATAGATTGACTTAGCTGTGTTGTTTGTTGTTCAGAGAGCGAAAGCGTGTGAGAGAAAGAAATGGAAGGAGATGGAATGTGTGTGCAATAGGGGCGCGGGGAGAGGGTGCGCGTTTTGGCCATGACGTTCACGCCTTTTTTACTTTCCCGTTAGAGAGTGCGCACGAAAGTACTCAGGTTCTTGCGTGTGTGGCGTGACACATACACACACACACCACTTCGCGACACAGGCGCTGCGCAAGATGAACCAGGTTTCTGACGACCCACGCACGTGGCGAAGAATGTCGAGCCAGCACACTGGGAAGGTCATAGTGAATGAAAGATGTAGGCGAGAAAGGGCACTGTTTCTCACAGGCAACGACGTACGTGGCGGCGTTGCGTGCCGACTGCTTTTCGCCTTTTGTTTTGTTTTCCAGTTTTGGTGTGGTATCAAGATGAATCATGTGGTCGCTGAGCATGAAGGTGCGCAGGGGCTTCTCTCTTTCTTTGTACGTCTTTATCGCACCGAAATATATCCTTTTTTCTTCTGTTTTTCATTTTTGGTTTAACACGCTTGGTGACGTGAAAGGAGCGGAGGAGAAAGAGAGAGGAAGGCCGAACGACGGCGTGGAGAAAAGGAGGCGCACTTTCGAAGCCGAATATATAATGAGGGAAAGAAAACGGGGGAGGTAAAGAAGAGAACAAACTAAAGCGAGGAAGAAAAAAAAAGAACTTGTGATGCGAAAGAGTGAGCAAGCAAGGAGAACAAGAGAGAAGGCGAGAGAAGCCACCTGCCTAACACAGACACTACAATCCTGCTGACGGCAAACAAGGACCACAAGAAAAGGAGTGAGTGAGACCTGAAATAGCCAGGACAAAAACTGCGATGCCAGGATAGTTTGTGGTGTGTGACGATGTGCGCTTCTCTCTTCTGTTTTCGCTCTCTTTTCCTCGCGTGGCGGGTCTCATCAACCGCTATGTGTGTGTGCGTGTGTGTTTGTGTCTCAACCTCTCGCTATCGCTTGGACGAAGCCGCGAGGAGTGAAAGACGGCCTGATTTTTTTATTTTTTACCTGAGCTTTTCTTTCTTTATGCTTTCTTTCATTTCTTTTTGTTTTGCGTGCGTTACTGATGGTGTCGGTAAATAATGCGGGAGAAAAATACGAAAAGGAAAAACAACCAAGAAAAATCCGATATGAGCACTGGTTCAAATCAACAGTTAACTCAAAGAAAAAAAAACGTGGGTTTCCGTTTCAGCTGTCGAGAGCGAGTAGAACAAAGGAAACACCAAAAACAGAGAAAAAACGCGCACACAAACCCGCAAGTGAATGAACGTCACATCAAAAATGTAAAACAAAAAGCGACGATACGCAAGCGAGAAAACGAAACACAGCACACAGGGAGTAGAGGAACGAACGCGAGAGCCGCAAAGAGGGCAGGAACAGCAAGACAACGACAACAACAGGGGGAGGGGGCACACACACACGCACGCACACGCGAAGATCTCATGCGAGCTTGTTCGTTGACTTCACCTCTGACAAAGACAGAGAGGGAGGAGGAGTGAGTGGTGTGTGTTGTGTGTACTCAGCCACGGACCCTTTCGTGCTGTTTCTCTGTTGATCTGCGCCTTTTTGCGTCTCGCTTTTTTCTTTTTTTTTTTCAGTATGTATATACACGTTTCTTGTGCTTTTTTTTGTGGCGACGTTACACCTTGGCTGGGGGATCGGTCTCATCCACAGTGCGCACGAGGGCCATGTTGTAACCCTGCTTCGCCAGCGCACCCTTCACCACACGCTGCATGATCGGCGGGCCGCAGATCACGACGAGGAGGTCGTTCGCGGGAGGCTGCACCGCCACGCGGAGGAGCGCGGGATCCACGAAGCCGACCTCACCCGTCCAGTTCGCCGGAGGCTTGTTCAGGACGAAGGTCGAACTGAACTTGTCCTTGCCGTGGTCGTTCTCGTAGCGTTGGAGAATGTCGCGGTAGGTCAGCTCCTGCACGTCCTCGGCGGCGTAGATCAGACGCATGCTGCCGAGGGAGTCCACGAAGGGCTTCTTCAGCGCCGCGCGCACAATCTGCAGCATCGGGGCGATACCCGTACCACCGGCGATGAGGGCCAGCTTGGTCAGCTTGAAGCTCTTGAAGTAGAAGTGGCGGGCTGCAAAGCGGCGGTCAATGACGAGGCCACCGCAGGCCTTCATCTCCACCGCGTCACCGGGCACGAGTGCGCTGAGCCACTCCGCCAGGCGACCCTTGTCGCTGCGGGCGAGAATGCCGATCACACCGTAGTCGTCCGGCAGCGTGATGGGGCTGTAGTAGCCGACGAGCTTCTGACCATCCCACTCGCCGCGAATGCCGATGAACTGGCCGAGAGCGAGACCGGTGCGCTGCAGGGCACCGGGGAGGTTGAAGCGAAGGACGCGAGAGCCCTGGCCGTACTCACCACCTTCACGGTACTCGCGCAGCACAACGGTGCGCCACTCCTCAAGCGACAGCGCCGTGCGGTGCTTCTGCAGGATCGTCGCCGCACGGTCACCCGCGATGCGACCAAACACGACGCACTCCAGCAGCGAGTTACCACCGAGACGGTTCTTGCCGTGCACGCCGCCGGTCACCTCACCAGCACCGAAGAGGCCCAGGATCGGACGGCGGCACGCGGGGATGGACGTGCTGTCGTACGTCTGGATCTCGGCAGACGGGGAGATGAGGCAGCCACCCATCGTGTAGTGGATCGACGGGGTGACGTAGGCGACGTAAAAGGGGCCCTGGGGACCGAGGACACACGGGAACACGCTCTTGCCCGTCAGCGGGCAGGCGTGCGTGCCCTTGCTGGAGGTTTCCTGGTACTGCATGAGGGTGTCCTTCAGTTGGCCCTCCTGGCAGCCAATGAGACTGGCCAGCTCAGACACGTTCTCCGCCTTCTTGAAGAGGCCGAGGCGCTTCCAGTAGAAACCGAGCGAGTTGACGCCGAAGAGTCCGGCCGCCTTCTCGTTGAGAACGCAGTAGGCGAACTTGCTGCCGCCAGACTCGGGGTACACGTCGTTCTGCGCCATGATGGCCTGCGAGACGACAGAGCGGAGCTCAAGCTCGTTGATGAAGCGCTCGCCGCGCTTGTTGAGCAGAATGCCGCCCGAACCGCGCAGCGCCTCGGGACCGAGGTACTTGGTGCGGTTGGACGGATCCTTGGGGTCGAGCAAGCCAGTCGGGTGGAGCTGGACCTTGTCCATGTCGACGAGCTGCACGCCGAGCTCGCGAGCCATCTTGACGCCATCGCCTGTTGCCCAGGTGCCGTTGGTGGTCGGGAAGCTCGCCAGCTGGGGGGCGTACTCCTGCAGGAGAGAGCGGATCGAGCGATCGTTGGAGAAGCCACCGGTCGCGAGAATGACGGCGTCGGCGCGGATCTTCATCATCTCGTCCGACCCTTCGTCGTTGTACTCGACGCCCTCGACGCGACGCACGACGACGCCGTCGGCGCGAGTGAAGGAGCGGTGCATCAGCTTCTGCACGTGCACGTCCGTCATGACCGTGATCTTGCCCGCGAGGTTGGTGCGGATGTGCTGCTCCAGGATGCGCATGATGGTGAAGCCGATCGGCACGGGCGTACCATCCTCCTGATCAGGGGCGCGGTGGCAGCGCTTGCGCGACGCACCGCCGAGCTGGGACAGCACGGAGAGAGGCACGCCAAGGTGGATGAGGAAGCGGATCGCCGCAGCCGACTTCACAGAGAGCGTCTTCACAAGACCGGCGTCCGTCGTGCCGCCAAGACCAGAGCGGAACGTGTCGCGCTCGAAGTACTTGTCGCCGTCGACGATGCCCTGCTTGGCCTGCGTGGGCGTGCCCCAGCCGTTGATGCCGGAGGTCGCCTTGGCGCTGTTGCCACCGAGCTTCTTCTCCTTCTCGAGCAGCACGACGCTGGCACCGCAGTTGGCCGCCTCGATCGCCGCGCAGCAACCAGCAAGGCCACCGCCGATCACGACGACGCGGGCTGGGAGGGAGCCGGCAATGCGGTTGACGCGCATCTCGGGGCTCTCGGTGGCCTGCTTGAACATGGTCGCGACGATCTCGCCCTCGCGGGTGTAGGTGGTGTAGTCGGTGACGGTGTTCTTGAGGTACTGCCAGCTGCCGAGGAGGCGGCGAACGTGGCTGGGGTTGCGCTGCAGCAGCGCGGCGGTGGCCAGGGCATCGGCGTACATGCAGTTCACGCACTGCACGCTGACCTGAGACATGTCCGTGTCAGAGGGGTGGATGAGGGACTTGGTGACGGAGTCGTAGGTCGAGGCGTACAGCTTGCCGTCGGGGCCGCGGATGACGTTCTCGTAGTCGCCGCTCGTGGCGATGGACTGGTTGGAGAGCGGCACCACGCGAATGTACGTCTTCTGGGCATCGTCGCTGGCCACCGCGGAGCCATCCTCGTTGACGGTGATGTCGTTGATCGCCGGAGGGCGGGTGATGCCGACGGACCAGGGATGGCGGGCCGCGTTCTTGCCGCTCGCGCGCACATCACCACCCCACTCGAAGAAGACATCCTTGTAGCCCTGCTCCACCAGGCGCTCGACGACGTAGTCGACACCGAAGCCCTTGTTCACCGCACCGAGGTCGAGCTTGGCGTCCTCGTGAAGGCGGGAGATGGAGCCGGTGTTGAAGTCCAGGGCGAAACTGCGGGAGAGGGCGAGCTTGCTGCTGAGCGTGTGGAGGCGATCGTACGGCACGGGGGTGCCCGCGCGCGCGGCATCACGGAGGATCTTGATGACGCCACCGACAGCAGGGTCGAAGGCCCCGCGAGAGGCGGTGCACACCTCCTGGCAGCACTGCATGACACGAGCCAAGGGCTCGGACATCTGGTGCTTCTTGCCCACCGGAAGCTCATTCACCAGCGACAGCTCACTCTGCGGGTTGAAGACGTCGAGCGTGGTGTGGACGAGCTGGAGAGTGGACTTGAGGACCTCCTCGGCAGCCTTCTGCGCCTTGTCGTACGACGCGGGCGTGGTGACGACCTTGAGGGTGTAGGGGACAGTGTGCTCCAGACCCTTCTTGACGAAGAGCTTGTGGAGACTCTCGCCCACCGGCATGTCGCGCAGCATGGCGCGAGCCGCCGCGTCACGCTCCTTCGCCGCGCGCTGGGGATCCACCGCAACAACAGAAGCCGCACTGCGTCCGTCAGCCATGATGAAAATGGAGTTGGGTTGGGTTTGTGGGAGATGTGGTGACCGAGAAGGTGAAATATGGTGGAACGGAAGACACACGATAGGAGGCAGAGGTGAGAAGAAGAAGAACAAGCTACGGCGTAGATTGTTGTTCTTTGCTATCTAGCTCTTTGATATTTGCTTTTTTTTTTGTTGAGGGAAACTAAGAGAGGGGGAAGGGTACTTTTGACGGGTCCAACGGTGTGCTGAACACTGGGTTGATGAGGTTAGGTTTCTTTTTTTGTGTTTTAAAAAGGCAAAGTGACGTTAGGACTGTGGAGGCGGACAAGATGGAACAAAAGATCAGAGAGAAAAGTGGGATGTGAGGAGGGAAGGGGAAGTGCAAGGTGCCAGCCAGAGGACATGATAATGCGCACAAAGAGGATGTCGAAGAGAAGATGATGATACCCAGAGAGACACACAGGCACGCACACGTTGTGAGTGGCTGTGCATTGGTTCTGACAGTCCTTGCCCTGCTCTTCCCAGGCTGACACGAGAGGGAGACACACAGCGAGGGAAGAGGCTGTGTGCGGCGCGAGATGGCCCGGTTTCCATAATCACAACTGAGCCAATTCTTTTCTGGGGTTCTCTTTTGGTTTCTTAATGTCGTGTTTTGCCTTTTCGTTCGTTCATGCCTTCCTTTCAGTGAGACCACGCACACACACACGCACACGCACACGCACACGCAGGTGTGGCGACTGACGGATCAAGGCACGCCAGGTGAAGTGTGAGGAGTAAAGCGCAGGCGAGAAAGAGAGAAAGAGGGAGCGCTGTACGTACACATGAATGAGGTTTGTGAGTAAAGAGCTGAATGTGAATGAGCCAAGACGTGCCGCGCCACGCCACGCCCTCTGAGAACAACAAAAACCAACAACAACAACAACTAGATAAACAGACCGACAACAAACAAACAAACAAACGCAGGAGATAGAGGGAGAGGAAGGAGGTATCATGTTGATCGTCACTGGGTGAGTGCGTCTCGTTTTCTGCCACGTGACTCAGCGACGCCGCGGAGGCATCGATGCGACGCGACTGGACCCGTCTCGGTTTGTGTAGGCGTCCAAAATCTTCGACTGCACCTCCCCCATCGACATCAGATCCTCCTTCCCTTCCTCCGTCGGATCCAGACCAGTCGTCTGCTCGAGGAACTTGGTGAGGTGCGTGTCACCAGCCCCACCGCCGAGGGCCGCGGCAGACTCGGACTTGGGGGCGGTCTCGTCCAAAATACCAGGGAGCAGCGTGGGCGGCATGCCCTCAATCATGGCTGCGACCTTGGTGTACGCCTCTAGCCGCAGGCCTTCTCCCACACGCAACGTACCGCGACTGCGTGTTGCGTCAAGCTGATACTGCTCAGCCTCCTGCATCGGAAGCGCATTAAACTCGGGGGCGATCTCGCGCTGCATCTCCAGCGCGGCCTGAAACGTCGCCAGACGCCGCAGCTCATTGCCGCTCTCGCGGTCGTGCTCCATCCAGCGACGAAGCAGCAGGTTGTACTGCTTGCCCCACTCGTAATACCCATCGCGGAAGTGCAGCACCTTCAGGTAGCCCATCCAGCTGAGGATCTGGGCCGCCATGAGGGAGCGAGGGCCATACTGGCAGTAGCAAATGATCATGTCGTCCGGACGCGGCTTGGGAAACCCGTAGGCGTGCTCGAACTCCTCGGGCGTCGCGTGAAACGCCTCGAAAAGTTCATGCGCGGGCAGCACCTTGGCGCCTTCGATAATGCCCCACGAGGTCACCTCGTTGACGGTGCGGCAGTCAAGCATAAGAATGCCATCGTCGTAGTCAGGCCTGGTCGTGGTGAGAAGGTCCTGCTCCTCTGCGGAGAGCTGCGCTAGCACCTCGGCCGACGCCAGCACAGGCGAGGTCGCGCTGGTGGCGGCCAGACTCGTCTCCTCGTCCCCGTCCAGCTGGCCGCGTTGGAGAAGATTATTCAGCCCACCGAAGCGCGGCAGGCGGGCTGCGTCAGCGACGGACCTGGTCGTGCGCTTCGTCAGCTCCTCCACGCGCTGCTTCAGCGCCTCCTTCTTGGTCAGAAACGCGCCGCGATGGACGTTGCGGCTGCGGATGAGGTTCGCAATGAACTCGCAATCGACTTGCGGAATCGAGCGATCGAGGTCTGCCAAAGTCGGCTCCGGCCACGGCGTTGCGTCGGACGTGCTGTGGTTGTCCTCACCGCCGCCGTCTCCACCGTTCGCATCGGAGACTGCTGCTGCTTGCGCGGTGAGGGCGAAGTCTGCCCGCATGCTACCGAGCTCCTCTTGCATCTTCTTGAGTGACTGCGCTGCGGCATCCACAGATCCGCTGTTTGGCTCAGTACGGTGCACAGCAGATGGTCCTTGCGGTGGCGGTGGCGGTGGTGCGGGTGTGTGGACCATGCGGGGCTGAGCCCAAAGCAACAGGCCCCCGAAAGGTTTGGTCAACGCAGACAGGCCAGTCCCACGAGGCCGAAACATTATGGCGAGCCAAGCAAAAAGAAACAAAACAAACAAACAACAGGCCCTTTTCCTTGGGAGCCAGAAAGTGACAGAGTGCATAGAAAAAGAGAGAAAGAGAGAAGAGAGAGAGAAGAGAGAGAGAAGAGAGAGAGAGAGGATGCGGATAAACGTGTGGTGCAAGTATATATCGCTGATTCTAACACCCAAAAGCAAGACGACGCGCCACCAAGTGAGAGACAGAAAATTGGATATCACCGCAGTCCAGCTCGTCAATGCGCATAATTGCTGCACTAAGCAGTCTAGTTCAAAACAGTTAAAACGAGAGCGCGGGAGTGGAAGAACGCACCAAAGGAAAGGCGCACACAATGCTGAAGCAGAGCAATAGCACATCTTCAAAGGTCTTTCTCTCGTTTTTCAAGTCCACAGCTGTTTCGCCCCGTTGGTTTGTGTTGATTATCTTTTTTTTTCGTTAAGGAGCGAAGAAAATGCCGCCAAGATGAAGGTCAACCAGGTAAAACAACACACATACACCCACGCAACGAAAGGTAGCCCAAAGCGACGATGGAATACGCAAACAAGCTAAGAGAGCAGCCACTCTCTCCGTCACAGCCTCAGGTCACATAGTCTCACAGCACCTTATCTTCTCGACTGGTTGACCTTTTTTGTTTGCTTTACTGCTTTTTTGACCACGTGTCGGAGTTCATTGTGATTCACTGTTACCACTGTGTCTGTGAACGTTCCATGTAAGCGTTGTAGTACTCATCGTCCTTGCGGCCCTTGCGGTTGAAGTCCTCGAGCTGGCTGAAGTCGACGCGCTTGGCCAGCATATCCTGGATCTCCTTCGCGGGTGGGTACTGGCCAGGACAAATCCACGATCCGGGCTTGTCACAGCGTCTGTTGGCTGGGTCCGCCACCCAGGCCTTGCTCTCCTTGCTCACGTTGACGACCTTGTAGATGCGGACGAGACCATACTTGGAGGCGTACACCTCGCGGAACAACTTTGTGTCAACCGTCACGCCACGCTTCACACCGTTGCTGTGGAGGTTGTACAGGAGGGAGGCACGCATGGACGGGGTAGGAGAGTCGTAAGACCGGTAGAAACCGAAGTGATCACACAGTGGATCGTTGGGGCAGATATCGCGGTACACGCTGTTACCGATACGAGCCATGTGCGGTGACTTACCAAGGTCATCGCCTTGATTACCGGCCCAGATGAGGACGTAGTCTGCCATGTGACGCACAAGCGAGTGGGCCTCCTGCACGGGTGACGTCAGCATCTTGCCGATGGTGGCGATGTGCTCGTGATTCCAGGTGTTGCCGTCTGCGAGGGAAGTGCGGTTGCCAATGCCAGTGATCTGGTAACCGTAGTCCCACCACGCCAAGATGCGCGCATCGGCGGGTGTGTGGTCCTTGAGCCAGAGGTAGGCTTGCAGGTAGTCATCCACGACAACCTCTTCGCCAGTCGACAAACGCGCCGAGAACACAATGAGCGGATTAGACACACCGCGGGAGAAGCCGACACAGTGGTTGCGGTACGAGGAACCAAAGAGCCCCAGCATCAGCACAACCGCAAGCACCAGCAGCACAACGCCGAAAATGGGGCGATTGCGGCTCACCATGGTCTTCCACTGCGCCACGGCACCGACCTCCTCGCGCTCGCTCTTCTTGGCTTGCGCCTTTCGACCACGCTTTGGCGGTGCGGCGGTGGTTGGCGAGCTGGTGCTGTCGCCGTCGGTCTTCTTGTGGAGCGCTGCCGCACCGGCCTCGTCCTCGCTGCTGGGGACGGCGCCTTCTGCCGGCAACGAGAGAGACACGCCAGACTCCACGACGAGCCCGATCACGTACGCCGTCAGAATCGCCGCGACAGGGCCCGAAAGCAGCATGAGGCGAGACATGCGACTGGAGAAGTAGTACGCCACCAGAGAGTACGCCATGACGAAGAGGGCGGCCGGGCTAGCGCCGCTCACCAGCTTATGCACGAAGAGCACCATCGTGCCCACTGTCCAACCAACGGATGTGATGTGCAGGTAGATCCAGTAGGCGCCGCTGGTGGCAGGGGTGTGCTCAGCGACGGAGTCGACGAGGGGGTTGCCGGTGCGCGTGTGGGCCACAAACAGCGCACGCACACGCGACGAGAGCGGACCAAAGTAGCCAGTCGGGGCAAGCACGACAGCCACAACCAGCAGCAGACCGGCCATCGAGGCGAAGACGCGGAAGCGAATGCGGAGATTGGCGCGCGAGAGCACTTCCACATCGCGACTGCGCGCACGCACGTGCTCGGCCACCTCCAGCCCGACCAGGAACAGCAGCACCAGCAGCGCGGACAGCTGCTCCAGGGACTTGAACGGCGCCATGCCCACCGGCGGCACGCGCGTGGCGATGGCGGTGCCGATGACGTAGAAGAGCGCGTAGGCGCGGAGCAGCGCGGGGTTGTAGCGGTTGCGCACCCAGTCGTTCACGGCGCACACGCCCGCGTGCAGGGCGACCATGTTGATGACGAAGATGTAGCCGCCCCACGCCGCCACCATGTAGCCGTAGGCGAGGCCCGCGAGTGCGCCGATGGGCCAGGACTTGGGGCAGCGCAGCGCGCGCACCCAGAGGTAGAAGGTGAGAAGCATGGCCGCCAGCGCGATGCACTCGTTGTCGAACTCGCCCGCCATGGAGCGCATCAAGTGCGCAGGGAGCATGCAGAACGCATAAGCCGACAGACCTGCCGTAAACACGGAGCGCGTGAGCTCATAGGTGAGTCCCGCAAGAAGGAGTGTCGCGATCACACTGAACCCGGCTGGCATCAACACGCAGACGTTGTTGAGAGAGATGTCCATTCCAAGGTAGTTGAGCCCGCGGTGAAGAGCGACGGCGGTGATCTGCAGGCCCGGATACGTCGTGCTGCCGACGGGGCGACCGAGTGGGTACCAGCTCATGTAGTCGAACCAGCGGAAGAAGGCGTCCCAGCCGTGGTCGGACATGTACTGCGTGGCGCGGAAGTTGAACCACGGATCAAACTCGTGGATCAAGTACCCGTACTTCTCCACGGGAAAGAGACGAATTGAATAGGCGGTGTACATGCCATAACCGATCAAGACAAGCCCGATGAGCGTCAGCGTGATGTTCACGGCTGTGCGGCTTAACATCACCCCATTTTGTGGGGTGGCTGGTGCTGCAGCAGGAGCGGCACTCATGGGCAAAAATAGAGTTCGGTAGACAACAACTTACTTTCGTCTCTCTCTCTCTCAACGTATGTTTGGGACAATGAAGAGGGGGTTTTCAGGTTTTGCTGTTGTGGCTGTTTTGGAACGGCTCGCAACAACAAGAGCGACAAAAAACAGTTCAGAACAAGAACCGGAGATACAATCAAATCGCTCGCGACTAATTTTTCCTTTTTCTTTCTGGCGTTTTAGGAGAAGCGTGTAAAGAAAGGGGGGGGGAGAGAGGGAGTACGAAGCTGAGTGCAAGAGCGGTGAAATAAGAAACATTGCACCACTGGGTGACGGAGGATACGTTCATTACAGAGCTCTCAAGGTGGTGGGTGACTGAGCGGAGGAGCTGCCACACAGGACCCGACAGCCGCAGAAGCAGACGACGTGGCTACTCTTTCTCTGATGTTCCTCACTCCACACAGAAATGTGCCCGAACGCCGACCTCTCCCATGGGAGGGGGGGGGGGGCCACACCGATTCAAGTCAGGGGCTCGCTCATTCCTGTGTGATATCACTACTTCACTTCTCCTCACGCATTTTCATTCAGTTCGCATTTTTTTTGTTTCGCTCGCGTGGTCTCTAGCCATCGGACGGTGTCTGCATGTGTTCTCTCCGTCTGCTAATGCGAGTTGGCCAGAGAGAACACAGCAAGTGCATTAAATAATAAGAAACAACAACCACAACAGCCACAACAACAACAATCAAAGTCGTCAGTGAGCATGTTCTCGCGGGATCGACTCACTCTTCCTCCTCTGCCGTCTTGGGAAACGTCTGCGGTAGGTCCTCCTCTCCCACAATGTCGAAGCCGCTCTCAGCAAGCTTCCTCAGCGACTGGAACGGCTCTGTGGGAGGGTACTGCCCTGGGCAGATCCACGCATCGGACGCGACGCCGCACGTGTGGTGCGCAGGATCGGCCATCCACTGTTTGCTCTCTTCGCTGACGTTGAGGATCCTGTAGATGCGAACCAGTCCGCGCGGCGACATGTAGACTTCCTCGAACAGCTCAGGATCGACGCGGATCGGCTTGCGCTTGTCGATGTTGTGCTGATGCAGTGTGTAGATCAGCGACTGCTTCAGCATCGGGCGCGGCCGGATCATCTCGTCGTCCGTGAAGGAGAAGAAGCGACAGAGCGAGTCGCCCGGGCAGACATCTTTGAAGAGCGCGTTGGCCGTCAGCGCCATCAGCGGAGCTTGATAGATATCCAGGGGGCCCTCGTTGCCAGCCCAAATCAGGACGTAGTCAGCGACGTGGCGCATCAGGTCGTGCGCCTCGGTCACTGGGGACACCAACATCTTCGCGACCAGGGCGAGTTGCTCGTCATTCCACGTGTTGCCATCCACCAGAGTCGTGCGATTCGCGACTGCGTTGATGTGGAAGCCGTGCGGATGCCACGCCAGCACGCGCGCGTCAGTGGGGGTGTTGTCGTTCAACCACGTGTAGCCATCGTAGTAGTCGTCGACACGCACCAGGTCGTCATCCTCGACCGTGTGGAAGGTGATGCCTGGGTGCACGTAGGGGAAGACGGTTTCCATGGCGCCGTCGCGAAACCCGGTGAGGAAAAAGCTGACCAGAATGACAATCAACGGACCAGAGAGAACGAGGACCGCAACGTACGGGTTCTCGGCCTTCATCTGCCGCATGTCGAGGTCAAAGCGGGGACGGAGGTGTCGAATCGTGTTACGCTGACGCTTCGGAACGGTTTCCAACTCCGCCTCGTAGGCAGCGCGGTCCGCAGCGACCTTGGCGGCTTCCTCAGCAAGCGTGTCCGGCTCCCAGAAGGCCGTCTTGACAGCCAGATCAAAGGCCCAGCCGCCGGCCAGACCGGCCGCCAATGATGCCCCAACCGCCACCAACGGCATGCCCAACCTCACACGCATCCCCAGAAACAAGGACGCAGCACAGAGAAGCGGCGCGAACACCTGCGGCGGCTTCTCGAGTCGCGAGAGGAGCTGCATCGTGGAGACCATCATGTAACTCAGCCAGAGAAAGTACGGTGTGTAAATGCCACCCCAAATGACCTCAATGCTGCCACTGAAGCCACGATCACGCTGAACACGCAGCGGACTGCGAATGTGGCCGGAGTCCTCGGCCGAATCGGCGAAGGAGCGGCCTCCGAGGATGCCGGGCAGAATGGCGCGCAACTGCGAAGACGGCGCGTTGAGAAGCCCGACGCTCATGGCGGCCTGCATGACCATGCAGAGCGCAAGGAAGAGGCAGCACACGACGGAGGTCCGAAGAGAAAGAATGCGCTTGCGCGGCGGCTTCTCTGACTCTGCGTTTTCAGTCACCTCGCCGGCTGTGGCTGTGGCTGCGATAGTTTCTGTCTCCTCCTTCTTGTTCTTTTTCTTCTTCGTCTTGTCCGCTCCTGGCTTTTCCGCAGTCGCGCTGGTTACGGCTGGCGCAGAAGAGGGATCCGTAGCTGGGACGGCGACGTGCCCAGCGCACCCCACACACATGAACTCCGCAGTCTGCAGTGCGATCAGGAACAGCAGCACCAGCAGCGCGGACAGCTGCTCCAGGGACTTGAACGGCGCCATGCCCACCGGCGGCACGCGCGTGGCGATGGCTGTGCCGATGACGTAGAAGAGCGCGTAGGCGCGGAGCAGCGCGGGGTTGTGGCGATTCTTGAAAAAATCAGCGGCAGCGCAGATGGCCGCGTGGAGGGCGATCACGTTCAGCGCGAACACGTGCCCAGCCCACACAGACGCCATGTAGCCGTAGGCAAGACCCGCGAGTGCGCCCATGGGCCAGGACTTGGGGCAGCGCAGCGCACGCACCCAGAAGTAGAAACTGACAGTCATGAGCGTTGCAGCGAGCCCCGTCGGATCAAACTCACCGACCAAGGCGGGAATCGCGTGGGCGGGAACGGCTCCCAGCACCATAATGGCGGCCGTCGCAGAGGCCAAGGAGCCCGAAAGTTCGTACGCCAAGGCACCGACAGCGGCGAGCCCAACCAGCCCGACCCACATGGGCAACATCACGCACACATTGTTCAGAGGCATGTCGAATCCAAGGTAGTTGAGCCCGCGGTGAAGAGCGACGGCGGTGATCTGCAGGCCCGGGTACGTCGTGCTGCCGACGGGGCGACCCAACGGGTACCAGCTCTTATCGTCGAACCAGTGAGTAAAGGCGTCCCAGCCGTGGTCTGACATGTACTGCGTGGCGCGGAAGTTGAACCACGGTGTGTTTCCGTGGAGCATGTAGCCGTAGTGCTCCAGACCAAGCGTTGACAGGGCAAACATCGATTTGAGTGAGAGCATGAGCACGGAAAACAGGATACCACAGTACATGAGGTAGCGCACACGAGGCGATGGAGCCTCAATGACACCAAGGTACTTGAGGACCATTTTTCTTTTTTCTTTTCTTTTCTTTCTGTCTTCCTGTCTCCTTGTTCAGGGCTGAATAGCAGAGAAAAGCACGACAAAAAAATGTATTCTTCTTTTTCGTGTTGTTTCAGATCGATGTGACACCGTACGCAAATGAAAGCCAGTAGCACAATAGGAGCGGGAAGGAGGAGAAGCCAAGTTGAAAGAGAGAGAGAGAGAAAGGGTTGTGACGACATGCAAGAGCGAAGAACCAAACAAAGCGCAGGAGACACATAGCAGAAATGAACACTGCGGCACACAGAAATGCTCAGCGTCAATATCGCACCGCGAGGCGGGGCTGTGACAGCACTCGCATCTTTGCGGTCATGCTCTATGAGTTCAACTACGTCGGCGAAGGAAAGAAGCCACGCGGAGACGAAAGGAAACGAGAACGCCGAACAGAACTGAGGTTTCACAGTAACTGTGCGTTGTGCTCAACTTCTTCCGTGCAGACACACCTCCCATCTCTTGGATTTCCTTTTCCTCATCACAGTTTTTGCTTTTTGTTTTGTTCTGAGGTTATTACCTTTGCACTCTTGACGGAAGAACACAGTCATACCAACAGTTTTCTTTTCTGCCCGCATCCGAGACACGAAAACAAGGTCAGGGACAGGAACACAGCCACATGCCACACACCGCACCTTGCATGACGGCTGATCAACCGTGACTCTTCTCCTTCGCCCTGTTTCGCGCTCTCTCTCTGTTCTCGGTCTGCTTAGTGCTGACGCCTTGCGCGCTCCATGTAAGCGTTGTAGTACTCGTCCTTGCGGCCCTTGCGGTTGAAGTCCTCGAGCTGGCTGAAGGCGATGCGCTTGGACAGCATATCCTGGATCTCCTTCGCGGGTGGGTACTGGCCAGGGCAAATCCACGATCCGGGCTTGTCACAGCGTCTGTTGGCTGGGTCCGCCACCCAGGCCTTGCTCTCCTTGCTCACGTTGACGACCTTGTAGATGCGGACGAGACCGTGCATGGAGGTGTGGACCTCGCGGAACAAGTTGCTGTCGATAATACGCGACCCACGCCCGCTCTCGTGCAGGTTGTACAACAAGGAGGCATCCATCGTGGGCGTAGGACGGTCGTAGGAGCCCATGAATCCGAAGTGATCACACAGTGGATCGTTGGGGCAGATATCGCGGTACACGCTGTTGCCGATACGAGCCATGTGCGGTGACTTACCGAGATCACCACCCTGACCAGCCCAGATGAGGACGTAGTCTGCCATGTGGCGCACAAGCGAGTGGGCCTCCTGCACGGGCGACGTCAGCATCTTGCCGATGGTGGCGATGTGCTCATGATTCCAGGTGTTGCCGTCCGCGAGAGTGGTACGGTTGCCGATGCCAGTGATCTGGTAACCGTAGTCCCACCAGGACAGCACACGCGCGCTGGCGGGTGTGTTCTCTTTTAGCCAGACGTACGAGTCGTAGTAGTCGGAGACCTTCACGGGGTTCCCTGCGCGATCACGTGCCACCAGGACAATGCGTGGGTTCGCAAACTGCGCCGCGAGCTCGAGGCACTTGGTGTGCGCGGAGCTCACATACGGGTTGAAGAAGAGCACGGTCGTGAGCAGCACGGCGAGGGAGATACGCATGGTGCGTGGCCAGGATGACACCTTCAGCAGGGACGGAATGCTCGCGGGAAGAAAGGAGCTGTGCCGATCTTGTGGGGGCAGATCAGCGCACTCGATCCACGGGGTGGGGCTGGGGTTCGTCTTCTTGGATTTGTCGGCCGCTTTGGGGCTCGAGGGTGCGTTTCGCTCCTTCGCCTCCACACGTGGCGCCTCCTGGGCGGGGGGCCAGAAGAGCTGCGACCAGCACCAGTCGAGCAGCACACCGGCCATGATGCCCGTGATGCAGGCCGCCGGCGGGCCGGCAAGAATGATAAGCCGGACCATGCGCCCACAAAAGTAGAAGGTCGTAATGCCAAGAAGCATCACAAACCACATCGCGTAATAGTGGGGGGTGTAGAGCAAGAAGAGGGTGAACATGCCAATCACATACGGCGGGAACGTGAAGAGGAGGTACTGCGTATAGGCACTGCCTGACGCACGACGGTGCTCAGCGACGGAGTCGACGAGGGGGTTACCGGTGCGCGTGTGCACCACAAAGAGCGCACGCACGCGCGACGAGAGCGGACCAAAGTAACCAGTCGGGGCAAGCACGTTTCCAACCACCACCAAGGCGACGGCAATCACGGCGAAGACGCGGAAGCGAATGCGGAGATTGGCGCGCGAGAGCACCTCCACACCACGGCTGCGCGCACGCACGCACTCAGCCACTTGCAGCCCGACCAGGAACAGCAGCACCAGCAGCGCGGACAGCTGCTCCAGGGACTTGAAGGGCGCCATGCCCACCGGCGG
>JASANR010001423.1:0-42812 GCA_030849635.1 Wallacemonas sp. MBr04 | reverse complement strand
CAAGGGCTCTTCCCACATTGGGCTGAGCACCACACTACCTTTCCCCCTTTCTTTCTTTCTTTTTTTCTTTGTTTTCCTTGTTTCATCTTCTCTTCGGTTTGTTGTTTTTCGTTTTTTTTCCGTCGCAACACGCAAGCCGTGGCTCTTGTCGTCACTGTCGCCGGCTGTTGGCGGTTCGGTAACCGCCCACAGAAGCACGCCTGCAACTCCCTCCGGACCTCTTTACACACTCTCTCTCTCTCTTTCTTTTCCTTCTTTAATATGTTTTTGTTTTTTCTTGCATCTCTGTCTTCGCTTCCTCCTCACGAAAGGCTTCTCGGGCATCGCTATAGGTGTGGAAGGCCGATTGTGTGCGCAGGTGCCAGGCAGGTGCATCTAAAAACTTGATGAGAAGAGCGCTCGAGAACCCGGATTGAGCTGTGACTGCCCATGTGATTCGGCTGCCGTCGAAGTGGTGATTGAGTGCGTGGAGGCGTGTGGATGTGCTTCCGCACGCTTTGCCTCTCTTCCGTTTTCACGGGAAAGCGCCACGGTGTTGTTGTGTCCGATCTTTTAAAGAGAACACCCACCACACGCTCGTTTTTGTTGTGACACTGAGTGTCGTCGCATGGCGGTGCCCCCTCTGCCCTTCATTGTTTCGCCCTGCTTGCGATATAGCGAGCTGGCCGTGATGGCAGAGACGCCGACATGTGACAGTGGGTGCTGGTTTCTACTAAACGTGCACGTGCTGGCGGCACGGGCTCGCGAGACAGCCTCATGTTACCCACCTCCACCTCCTTGTCTAGCCGGTCTGCGACATAGCGGAACGCTGCGGGAGCGGGGGGCGTTGCGTACATGTCATGCTGCTCACCTCTTCACGTTCTCTCCACGAGTGCAAATGGACACATTTTTTTTCTCTCTTCTTTTTTTGTTTCTCTCGTACCCGTTTTTTATCCTTCGGTTTCGCATTCCCCTTTTTTTTTCCTCCCCACACTCCCTTTTTTTTTCTTGTTTCGTGTTTTTTTCATCTTTGTCCACGTGGTTTATGCAACGCACGCCAGTGCCAGAGCACCGCGCTGTTCTCGTCGACCCGACCCCCGCTATAGGAGGACAGCTCCGGTCAGTGTTGGTGCTTTGACTCTGTCGTGAAAGCGGTCTGGAAAAAAAAACAGACCATCTGAAGAAGAGAGCCATGTCAGCCCCACACGTCTGCATTTTACTTCATTCTTTCTCCTCCATTTTTTTTCATACCACGGCTTTCCTTCGTGTTTCTTCCCCTCCCCCTAGTTTATCCACTCGCGCACCTCGGTGACCGCCATTGAAAAATCCGGAATGAGAAAAAAAAAACGGCGGAACTGTGTGTTCCTTCACCATCGATCGCGGAAAGTGACGCAGCGAGTCGCACAGTGACTGTTCTATTCACGGCCGTGTGAAGCGTTCTCGCCCCGCTTTTGCCGCGGCACTTGTACGGATGACGACGTCAACAAAGAGAGTTTGTTCGTGCGATTCCTCCCCTCCGACTTTTTCACCGTCCACGTCCTCCTTTCCACCTTTCTCAGCCAAAACCCTTCCTCGTGCTTTTTGTTCTCTTTCGTGGCTCGCTTTCGCGCCTCGGTGGCGGTGGCGCTGCTCGCGGGCCCCACGCAGGCGGCGGCCCCTCCCGTGCCGGCGACGGAGGGGGGCCGGGGCTGTGCCGCGCCGCCCCGAACACCCCCACTCACGACCAAAACAACCCCCCCCCCTCCCCCGCCCCCACCCGCCGGCCAGAAAGCACCCCAACAACCCACGCAAAAATAAAAAAACCACCCCCAGGCCAGACAAAAAAAAAAGAAACCCAACAGCAGAAGGAAAAGCAACAGGCCAACATTTATGTATTGCCAATGGACTTTGTCACAGCCAAGGACACCTTCTTGCGACAATGCCACGTACAAGACCAGCTGAGAGTGCCTTCCGGGATCAGCCTGGAGGCGCTGGAAGAGTCTCTCCAGTTAACGCGACCTGTGGAGCTGCGCCTCGTGCGCGATGATGGTGACGCGCGTCTTCATGTGTCCTCGGCCTCACCCATTGCAAACTATTTGGGGGTCATTGCGCGTGATGCACCCGAGTTCTTTGATGTCGCCTCAACAGACGTTGCGAAACTCATTTTAGAGAAGCGAATCCGAGACCTGGTAAGCCTGCCTGAGCAAATTGCAGCCGCGACGCATTCAGTGGGTGATGAAAAAAGCGCCACTCACTTTAATGGTCCGTTGTACATGCAGCGTGTGTCAGTTTGCATATGGGTATTTTCACTCACGGCACCGCTCGAGGCACCTCTGCAAAGTGATGAAGATAATGGTGCTGTTGGATTTTCTGTTCGGCAGCGCCGCTGTGTTGTATACGCACTGTTACGCCTGTGCATCAAGCGGGGAGCTTTCACTCCCATGCTCAGCGCACTGAAAAGCTTGGACAACCGCTTTTGGGCGGAGAATGCTGAGGCCGCAGAGAATTTGATGACTGTTGTGCATGCGGTGAAAGAGGCGTGCTACAAGCCGCGCTTTGCCTCAGCACGGCCGGCACTGAACGAGATGGGCACGTGTTGGCATCAGTTCTTCGCCGTCCTTCTTGATGTTGCACAAAAGGTGTCCGATGCGCGCTCTCACATTGTTGCAGCTCTGTGCGATGGCCTAATTGGCGCTGGAGCCCATACCGATTTAATTGTTGACGATTCGCTGACGCTGTGCGTCCGGTCCGAGCTATTCTCGAAAATGCTGACGTCGGAGCCCACCTCACGGGGAACCGTGCGGTTTATTTTTCGTGACATCGTTTCGGCCATTTCATCCCACTTGGACGATGTCGCCAATGATATTCCGTGCCTGAAATACTTGTTCACGGAGGTATTTTCGAAATGGGGCGACAAATCGTTCGCCGTAAAGGGACCTCTGACTGTCAACACGACGAGGATGAATGCTGTCATGTACAGTTTAGGTCACCTGCACCGACAAAACACCTCGTTACCATCACCGTACCTGGGTTCCTTACTGAACGGCGTCACAGCACGCCTGGAGTCGGCACGGTCAGACAACTTGCGGCAGGAGGGGATGACCGTCGCAGCGGCATTTACGGCGTATTTTGTCTCTGACGAAGAAACATCAAACTCACTTTTTTCCGAAGAGCAGTTCGTGGAGTTGTTAAAAAAATGGAGTCGAGAGGAAGCATCCGACACCGCAGAGGAACTGCCACAGTCGACGGCTCCTGACTCCGTGGTGTCGACACTAGCACGGGAAAATGTGCACCGTGCAGCGGCGGACGAGGACGTTTTCCCGTGGCACCCCGATGAGGCTTTTCATTATTTCTCGGTGCGTGGCGACGGCTCATCGCAGGTTGTCACAAGAAACAGGGCTCATGTGGCACGCGTACAGCTTTTAGAAAGAGACGCCCCGTTGCCAACATTTGGAACGCAGACTATTGAAAAAGATGCGGTTGGTGAGCGGATTCAACTCTTGGAAACCCTGCGGGAAAGTTATAACACCTTGCTGGGTATTGGCCGTCATCCGAACGCACAGATGCATGAGGTGCAAGAGAGTATCGAGGGCGGACTGCGTGGCATGTCCACGTGCTTTGAGCAGATTCGTTCTCTCAAGTCCGTTCCAGCCGGGATTGAGAGTGAAATTGATGGGATGATCGCAACACTTCTCCCAACGCTGCTCACTCTGCAAATTCACGCACCCGAGGCAAAGCAGAAATCCCTGCTTCACATCCGCCATCAGATAATCGTCGACCTGATTTCGTTCTCTCCGAAAATGTCGTTATTCTTGCTGGCACAAGTCATCTACTCCGCAAACTACAGTGTATTTCAACGCACGGACGTGGTCAAGGCGATGGGCGAGGCATCGCGTCAATTGGCCCATGTTCGTGTGGATGAAAACGGGAGCGCTGAGGCAGGCCAGGCGCGTGCACACCAAAAACGCCTTTATCCGCCAATCCCCAACACAGGTGTGACGTCATCAGCGCCGTCGCAGTCGATTGTGGTTTCGGAGGGGGCGAAAACGCGTCGGTGGGGATATGTGGTAGCTGGTCGCGCCGCAGCTCAACCGTTGTATGAGAACCGACTTGCAGAGTACGCGACTGCATTTATGGCAGCGTTGCTCGCGAAGAGTGACGCAGACCATTTCAAATTCTTTCAAGACCACGACCCGTACACGCCTTCTGAAATTCTCAAAACGATAATGATTGTCGTACAAGGTACGCGAACGGCGCGTCACGTCGTTGGTCCTCTGAGTCATCAGGCGCTGGAATTTCTCCTGGCAGTGACCGTAGCACACCCTCACGATGCCGTACGGCGGCTCGCGTGGCTTGTGGCAAACGAAGTTATGCGGGCCTGGTGTGGTGCGGAACCACTCGTTGACGCAGAGAATGATGGCGTGTCTGTTGCGCACCGCACAGCGGCCTCTCGAGTGCACACATCCTTGCTGTTTTCAGACGAGTGGATACAGTCACTCGAAGCATTGCAGGCCATCTGTGTGCGAGTGTCGAAAAATGGTGACATGTGCGCCAGCGTTGCCGTCATGGTTGTTTCAGGAATCCGCGATCTGGTGTGTGAAAAAACGGACCTGGACGACATGCAGGCTCAGTACAAAGGCATGGTGGTGGAGGCGTGAAATGGAGAAGGAGAGAAGAAAAGATGGTGCGAGTGAGGATCAGATCAATATCATCATCGCCAATTTTTTTTTTTTGCTTGTGTGTGCTTTCTGCATATTTATTTCCGAGCATCTATATTGTGGAACCCTCCATGCTTGTCACCAAATAAAACGTGCAAAGCCAAGACCGCACAAACCGATGAAAAAAAGCGCTATAACAGAGAGGTGTCATGTGATGTTAACGTGTACTCTTGATAGCAGTATTGTCACTGTGAGTATGATTATTGGTGACAATGACGCGCGCAGTCTGATAGTTTGTCTGGCCACGTGTCATCCGCTGCGGTTAATTCTGTCCAAACGGTTTATCACTCTCGCATCTTCTCACGGACTCTCAGAATACAGTCACCTCAACAATATCCTTTTCTTTCTCCTCTTACCTGTTGCATCTCTCCATTGTTTGGTTCTCTATACTACTCTCCAATATTACATTTCTTTGTTCAGTACTTGTTGTCGCGGGAAAGCTATTTTTGTCTCTCACTGATAGACCCCCTCCCCTTCCAAGCCAACGTCTGCACAACATAAAATAAAATAAAACGGTGGCGTTAAAGGCAGAATCGGACCCAGAGTGTCACTGTCGTATTTTTCTTCCCGTTTCTTTTGGTGTTGAAATTTTGGCTTATTTTCTTCTTCTGTGTCAGATATGTTTCGGCGGCTTCTTCCCGCTTTTCCAGTTTCACCAGATGGCTATTGTCACTTGTGTCATTTGAAGCGTTTTGCACGGAAACGTACAAGTCAGACAAGTACAAACACTGCCCCGGTGGATGCTCCTACACAGGCAGCGCCGACGCACGAACAAAATGACTTGGCGCTGAGTGTGACGGGCCTGCGGTCAGGTGGGATGATGGCTGCGCCATCGACGACGTCACTCGACCGCATCCGCGCACAAGTTCGGGCAATGCAAGAGGAGGCACAAGAAAAGGCTGAAAAAGCGGAGCTGTCCAGTCGCCATGAGGCGGAAAGCGAGCTGGAACGTCACCGTAAGATCACTGACTCACTTAAGAAAAGTCTTTTCCGCCGCCACAAGCCGAACGAGGCATGTTACAGCGGAAAGGATGCTCAGGAGCGACTCGTCATGCGCTCAGAGGTTGTGAGGCGAGCTTTGTTGAACGAGGTCGATGAGGTGGTGCGAAAATCACGCAACGATGATACACTCCATTATTTCAAGCTTGCATTTCCGTCTAGTGCACTGGACCCGGACAAGGTTGTTTCGACAGCGGAGACCCTGCGAGAAGAGTGTCGGGCGGCTCTTGTAGAGCTGAAGGCAACAATGCCCACGGGTGCTGTGTCAGAGACTGACCTACGCGAGCGTTCATGGCTCGATGTGTTGGAGAAGAAGACCGCCGAAGAGTTGCGCTTCATTTGGCAAAGTGGGCTGCTCGACTTGGCGGATGTGGAACGGCTGCTGCAAGGCCAAACGGTGTCAAACGCGAAAATGGAGCAGGCCGGCTCTTCTCAAACAGGTACCTTGGGTGCGGAAGACGAAGACGACGTACTTCCACTTGAAATGCGTGTCGAGCAACTTCATGACATTCACTACATTCAAGAGCTCGCCAACGAGCTGAGAACGAACGTGCTCTCTGGTGGTGGCGGCACAGCGAGCGGCTCCATCGACTTGGCACCAGTTTTACAGAAGGTCCACGACAAGCGGTACGACGACATCACTGACAGTGACTTGAAGAGGCTTGAACAGTACGAAGAGCGCCCGATCAATCTCGGTGAAACAAGCACGACTGGGGCACAGGTCGTGACCGAGTCCGTTGTCGACCGTGCTCTCAGTCCTTCCAATCGCCTTCTGTTTTGTGTGGCGCAAAAGGATGAGAAGGTGCGACACTCACTGGAGGTTTTGGAGCGCATCAAGCGGCAGGCATTGTTTGACCCACTCTTCCAGGAGGCTGTGCGGGCGGCCCACGAAATGGAGGAAACATCCGTCGATGGCCACGTGCGCGGCACGCCAGAGGAGGCTGTTGGAGGGCAGTCGCAGGCGCAACGGTTGCGGGATGTGCTGGGGCGGAACGATGACCCCGCAGACGAAGAGAACGACGACAGTCTCGGTGGTGCACAGCACAAGCGTTCTACTTCCGATGTCAAGAAGGCCCTTTCGCCGCGCAAGCAGCGGACGCTGCGTCGTCGTGCGACGGCGGTTACCCGGCCTCACCATGCAGCAGACGTGCCGTACTTTTTTGGCGATCCTCGAAGTATTGTCCCGCCGCGCGGCAACTTCAACCTCCCGCAGCCTGCGTTGTCAGCACAAGAACGAGCTGAACGTCGAGGCCATCGACGACGGACTCGCGGCAGGACCCGCTTCTCAAAGTGAGGGCAGTTTACTTACGGCTCGGTTGTCTTCCTTTCGGTTTTTTGATTTTTCTTTTATCACTCTCTCTTTCTTTCTAACACCACTTCCTCACATCATGACAGTAACTCACCGTCACAAAAAAAAAATCCTGATTGCTATGGATACGGAAATATCACAGGTAGGCACACGGCGCGATGGTAGTTCCGCTCTTTAGTTTTGCAAGCTCGCTCTCACCATCTTTATGCATCCCACTCCGTTGTTCCCCTTCACGCACACTCTCTCCAACTCAGTGACACACATCTATTACATATATATCAAGGCGAGGCGAAAGAAGCTGACTGTATTCTTTAGCAACACACATACACACTTCCTCTTTTTTTTTTATTTCTTCGCTTTGCGCTTTCCTCTGTACTGACAATGCCAGGAAAGGGTGAGACAGACGGGTTCACGCCCGAGCAACACCTTGTTGCGGCTGTCGCCGAGTACAAGAACCTGGAGACCGCCAACCGCTCGTACTTGGAGCGCATGATCGAGTCGCTCTCGTCACCGTTCAAGATCTCCACCAAAGCGTGTGAGCAGCAGCGGCTGAATGTCCTGCAGTGCTATGACCGCATCCTCAAAACGTCGGGCGCAGCTGCCGCTGATGACGAGTCCCCGGCCACCTCGGGCGTGGTCGCTATCGGAAACGGTCTGGCTGAGGTGCCAATCCACCATTGTTATCCTGACGCTGTCACGTATCAAAAATGTGTGACGGAGAACACTCTGAGCCAGCACTTGGCGCTGACCGCGAGGTTTGAGGAGCGGCGTCTAGCAGCGCTGTCACAAGAAAAATGAAGCTTGCACAGGCCGTGTGTTTGGCCAGGCTGTGCCTGGTATCTTTCTCGTCTATTCATTTGGTTGTTGTTGTTTCTATGTGTGTGCATTCGCTGCTTGCTAGGTCGGGCGGGGGTCATTCCTTTGTGGTCGACAGGGCAGCCCGTAGTCAGTTGTGTTGACCACATGAAATCGTTGAAAAGAGAGAGAAAAAACAGTAATACGAAGATGTTCAAGGCAACATTGTCCAGAGAACGATATATATTTCTCTGGTTTGCCTTTTCTTTTCTGGCTGTCTGTGCGAGAAGACACGTTCAACGCCGTGCCAAAAATAATCCGCATGATCTGCGGTTGCGCCAGGCTGCAAAAAGCCAGCGGACGGGTTCAGACGTCGTTCTGGACTTGACGATGTTGTGTAGCAGTCAGAGCTCTCTCACCCTCTCTCTACACACCCGTAGACACACACACACACACACCGAGGCGCGTGTACGTAACGAAACTCCACTCTTTATCATCATCCTCTCTTACACTTCTGTCACTCCTTTCTATATCACAAACTCGTTGTGATGCAAATCTTCTCACCTGGACACACACTCTCTCACTATTCACTACACGTACACGCACACACCAGCTCGTACTCACCCCCACCCCCGCACACACACATACACACTTGCGCGCTCTGAAAGTCATGCCGCCGAAGAAGAATAACAACAAGAAGAAGGAGGCAAAGAAGGAGCTGTCGGAGGAGGACATGCGCCGTCTCGGCATGTCCGATGAAGACATCCAGCGTGTGATCGCTCAGCGTGGCAAGTCCTCTGAGGAAAAGAAGGCAGAGCAAGAGCAGGCGGAAGAGCATCGCCGCCAGGCGGAAGCGAAGCAGCGCGCCGCCAAGAAGACGCAGGAGCAGCTGGACGAGATCGCCAAGGCCGAGGGCGTCGAGCGTGTGGCGATCCGCGACGAAGAGGAAGAGGCGTGGAATACCATGGCCCCTACTCTGGTGAGCAGCAAGACGAAGGTCCTGCGGGAGTATCGCGAGCAGGTCATGCAGCGCCGCATCGAGGAGACAAAGCGTCGTAATGCTGAGCAGCTCGCGGCGTACCAGGAAACACTCTCCTCCATGTCTGCCGAGGAGCGTGATAAGTTCGTGAACGAACAAAAGAAGAAGGAGCAGGAGTACATCGCCTCGCTCGTGGAAGAGGAGGAGGCGAAGCAGCAGAAGGAGGCCCGCAATGAGGCCCGCCGTCAGGCCCGCGAGGAGCGTCGGCGCAAGGCTGCTGAGGAGAACCGGCCCTTTGAAGAGGATGTCAGTAGTGATGACGAGAGGAGCAACACCAAGAAGAAGCGTGATGCTGCCAACGCTGCTGTCGATGAGATGAATGAGCGCGCCTGGCAAAGGGTGTAAAAGGTGAGCGGGACCAAAGATGGAAGGATGGATGCCCCACCACCGCCACCACCACCACCTTGTTTTTGTTGTTGTTGTTGTTGACATGACAAGAAAAAAAAAGAAATCAAGTGTGGGCACATGTGTGGGTCTGGACGTGTCGGCGTTTTGTGTCGATAATGCATAAGCATCTTGGTAATGTGCATTCAAACGAAGCCAACCAACCAACACAAGATGAAACAAAAAATGAGAGAAAAGTGTGGAGGCAAAAGAGGAACAAAAGGGGGCGTTCACATCCGGACAACATCGCGAAGATCCGCCGCCCCCCCCCCCCTGTCACTCGTGTACATCCTCTCTTCGTTCTGATGCACCACAGTGCCTGCGCGATGACTTTGCCACATACCGCTTACCTGCGCGCGCACACGCACACACAAACGGTGCTGAGAAGTGTGTGCGGTTTGCATCGGTTACTGCGACGGTTGTGGCTAGCGTGTTCGTTTTGCTTTTGTGCAAAAAAAAAAACTCTTTGGTTTAGTGCGCCAAAAAAGTCTCTCTCTCTCTCTCTCTTCCTCCTCCCAACTGTTACACCTCCGTTCTTCTGCACTGTCTTGTCTTTCATTCTCTCTTTTCTCTTCACACACACGTTACGCCGCTCTCATAGTACCGTAAGTCAAGTCAACGGAAGAAAGCGTAGCAGAAAAAAACGAACAAGCGAACAAGAGGAGGAAGTAAGAAAAGGAATCTGATTTACTTGTTCCTCCTCTCGGCTCTCGGCTTTGTCAGTCTCTACACATTGGCGTGTGACTTCATTTGAAAGGAGCGCGTATTCATCTTCTCTTCGGAACCAACCAATTCCCGTCCTCTGTGTGCGTTTGTTTGTTTGTTTGATTGTTTTTTAAGCGCCTTTGCCTTTTCTGCTTCCGGCGTTCTCTTTGCTTGCTTTCCTTCTTCCTTCCTTTTTTTATTCGGTCGTGTATTAATGGAACAAGCTGGGAGACCAACTCTCAGCTGCTGTTTTATTGCTGCTACGTACACGCTACGTGTCCACGCGCGCCTCTTCTCCGTGTAAACGAAGTCATGTCAAGTCCTCCGAGGGAGCGTGTGCGCGGAAGAGGTTCACAGAACGCACCACACCCGTGCAGAGCAGAACGCGGACGCGTCCACGCCGCAGTGGCTGCCGTGGCAAAGCGAGACGGCGCGAAGGCGCAGCATCCACCGTCAGCCGCCGCGGGTCGCGGTGTGGCGGAGGTGGAGGAAGAGGAAGCGGATGAGCCGCCACATGCCCGGCGCGGCAGGAGGCGTGAGGACCGACAGCCGCTTCCTCCTTCTCCTCCTCCTCACGCCTCCAGCGAGTCCAACGACCGCCGCTGCCGTCCCCTTCATCACAGAAAACCCACTGAGTGCAGTGGCGACGACAGGCACGATGAGTCATCTCTCACATCAGACAGTAACAGCCTCTACGACACGGAGACAGACGACAGTGAGGATGACAGCGACGACGATAGCTCTGGTTCCTGGAGCGACTCGGGGGATGGCTGGACCACCGAATTGTACGGTACGTGCTCCTCTTCTGCCTCCTCCTCATCAGGCTCGACGTGGTCGTCCTCCTCGTCGTCAAACACTGACACTTTCGATCGTGACACAGAGACGTCCTCCCTCTCGGATAGCGGCAGCTACGACGATGACAATGAGGAAGAGGAGGAGGAGCAGGATGTGGAGAGCGAGAGCGACGAGGTACAGCTGTCAGCCGGACCGCGTCGGAGTCGTCGAATCGTCAGCAACCGCCGTGGTCAGCGTGAAGGATGTCGCAGCCGGCAACCGCCTGCGCGACGAGCAAGAGAACGTCGGCACCCAACGCGCAGTGGCAATTTGGAAAGTGATGAGGATGACAATGATGACAACGTTGATGATGATGATGAGCACGCGTACGACCAGACAGCCCGCACAGATTTGTCGCGTGCTTCCATTCATTCACATGTCAGGAGCGGCAAGAAACACTACCGTCGCCGTCGTCGTCGGGTCACAAAGGAAGGCACCGAGTCGGCCGCCATGCGCCGCGGTCCGCAGCTCTTTGGACACCTCCCGTTCGAACTGTTTCTCGCCGTGTGTGCGTACCTTCCTGTCTCTGATTATCGCACCCTGCTTGGCGTGAGCCGGGGCTACTTCCAAGCGATTACCTGCGCGGACGTTCTACTCTGGCGCGACGCGTGCTTGCAGCTGTGGCGTGGCAAGCAGGGCTTCCGCAGGTTTGTCTCAGACTTTCACCAGCTCGAGGCGGCCGCGAAGCGGGAGGAGCTGGATGTGATGGCCCTTCAGCAGCGCATGATCATACTCGAGTTTGTCTGCGAGGAGACGCAGTCAGAGATGGTGGCGCTGTCGCCGACCCGCACCACCTCGGCACAGGGTCACAGCACGAGCACGCCAAAGCCAACGCCACCGCCAGTCCCCGCGGGCGGCGCGGCGGCAGCTGTGGGAGTTGCCCCTCGCTCCTGGCCGCATGCAGAGAAGATTCGTGCGGTGAATGCAGAACAGCACGCGGCACCTCTAGCGTTGACGCACACCCCGCCAGCAGAAAACCAGATCGAGACGGGTGGCATGGACGACGAGGAACAAGAAGAGGAGGAAGGGCAATCGGCCTTGTCGGCGCATCGGTGTGCCTATGACCAACCAAGTCTCCATCGCTGCGTGCGCCACGACACACACGGTCAGGCGGATGCACTGCTCACCCCTCAGCGGCGCGTCAGGCTTCAGGAGGAGCCCTTCACCGCCTCTCGTCGTGCGCGGCACGGCTCCGCGTTTGATGGCAACAGCAGCGGGGGTCGTGGTGATCGTCCGTACGGCGGCAACCGCACAAACGACGGCGAGGAGGAGGATGACGATGAGAACAACGAGGGGATCATCACGGGTGCGTGTGGTCCAGCGTCCTCGTCGCACGTGCCGCGTTTCCTACGACATGCGACCAGTCTCCTCGCGCTGGAAGCCGCTGTGGACGGCGCAGTCGGTGGTGGTGGTGGGGGTGGGGATGGGACGGAGGGAGGAGAAGCCCGGTTGCGTCCTGTCAGCAAAGGGGCTCGCTATACGCCGCGGGCCGCCATGGACACCGCGCACAATCACCAGAATGGCCTGAACAGCTCTCTGAATGGCAGGCACGCTGTGAACGAGAAGGACGAAGACGAGGATGATGATGATGATGATGGGTATCACGAAGATGATGACGCGACAGATAAGGCCCAGTACGGCGACGGCAACGGGTCCGAGACCGCAGACGACGACGATCTGAGCCGAAGCAGTCGTAGCAGTAGCAGTGACTATGCGGATGGTCACGCAGCACATCGCGGCCGTCCAACCCGGAACCGCACGAGCCGATCCACGCACGAGGTAGACAAGTCACGAAACAGGAACCGCGGGGCGTCGTCGCCGCACGGGCACCATCATCGGCATCATCGCCACCGTCACCATCGCCATCGCCACCGGCGCCACCATGAAGAACCACCTGAAGTCGGTCCAGACGCGCAACACGATCAGAGCAGCCACATTGGTGAGAGTGACGATGAGGTGGAGGCGCTGCTGCGCATCTTGCTTGATCCTTCGCAGCACGCCTTTCACGAAAAGCAGCAGCAGCAGCACCAGCACCATCATGTGAGCCGACGCAAGCGCGGTCGACGGCAGCACCGCCGTCGCAGCAAGCGCCCCAAGCCACGCAAGCACACCAACAAGCGCAAGCACGCGCATCAACAGGCCAAGAGCGACACCCGTGTTGTCCGCTCACGCAGTCAGAGTCAGGCACCACAACGTGCTGCGGAAGCCGGCCAGAGCCAAGCCACCACGACCACCAACACGAACAAGAGCAAGAGCAAGAGCAAGAAGAAGAAACAGCGCCGGCAAAATCCACACGTTCAGAACCGTAAGATGAGCAAGAGCGCGCGCCGCCGCCGTCGCCACAAGCAGTCACGGCTGGCTCGCGATGGCGAGGCCGGCGACAATGACAATGACAATGACGATGACGATAATGATGATGATGAGAAGGAGGACAAGATCGTCGTGAGTGGACGCTCCCGACCGCTTCAAAAGGGCACCAGCACCAGTAGTGGCACGAGCAGCAGTACCAGCAGCAGTGCGAGTGACAACAACGTCCGTGCAGGGCGTGGCGCCATGGCCGCGGGGCGTACCGTGATTTACGATCGTCATGGTGACATGTCGCACAGCTCGGCCGAAGATGACGCGACAGCCCTCTCGCCCACGGCAACCTACCAGGCCATCAAGAGCTCGCTCCCAATGATTGGGGCTCATCAGATGGCTCCACTGCCCATGGCCTCTGTCGCCGTCGCGAAGGGCGTGCCGTACACGGCCACGACAGGAGCCGCTTCAACAACAGCCGCAGCAGCCGCAGTAGCGGCAACCACACGTGCGTCCACGGTGGGGCTGAGGCCTGCGACGATGCCAGCCACCGTTGCCACGGCATCGCTGAATGCCAGCTACGTCAGCAGCACAGGTGCCGTCCCTGTGAGGGCAAACGAAGAGGATGGCGGTGGTCAGACACGCGCGCAACCTGTCTCGGCCTCACAGCCAGCGGACCACGCGAACCCGCTGAACTCGCACCCACGCTCTCAACAGAGTGGCGCTGTGCAGCACGTGCCTCAGTGCCCGCTTGCGCGACAGGCGCAAGCCCGTGCGAGTGCAGGGGCATCATCATCACAAGCACCACCGCAACTACCGGGTCAGCCAGCCAGCCACAGCACCAACTCAGCGGCAATGGCAACGGCCCCCACCACGGGGCTCTACTGGTGGCAAATGAATCCTGATGAGCGCCATCGTCAGCTTCGGCGTCTGCAGCGTGAACAGCAGGAGAGAGACGAGCGGCACCAGCATCAGCGGCAACGGCACCGTGGCCGCCGTGGACGTCCGTGCGCCGGCAGTCAAGGTGCGAAGGGAGAAGCCGCAGCCTGTCCACCTGGAGCACTGGGTTCTCTCTGCCCTTGTGGTGAGCCACTTGTGGGGCTGACGCGTCACGATGGACCACCCATTGACGCAAGCCGCTCTCAGCAGCAGCAGCAGCAGCAGCAGCAGCAGCAGTGGCAAGGCTCCTCGTCTGCCGTCTCGTCGCCCATCTCACCAACAGCCGGCGGTGGTGCGCGTCTTGTCAGTGGCGTGCCGCACGGTAGCCTGACCAGCATGACGACCACGAGTGGCCACGGTGGCGGTGCGAGCTCGCCGACCTTTCCCCATCGCACCCACCCACGCACGCACGCGGAGGAGGAGGAGTTGGCGCAGTGGGATGCCTTCGATGACGCCGTGTTTCGTCACCGCGAGCGGGTCCACGCGGTCGTGGAGGAGCGACGCCTGCATCCAGGCCCCTCTTCCCAAGTGCCGCTGGTGACCGGGGCAGCAGCAGCAGCAGCCCGACGGACCCAGGGGCGCACGCAACCGAATGCAGCCAAGATGGACTCTCACACCAACCACAACGATGCCCGTGGTGATGACGAGGACGATATGCACGACTCGAGCAGTTCGCACAGTGGTGCGGCCAGTGGTGGTGGTGGTCGACACCACGACGATGCGAACCGCAGCACGAGTGCATCAAGCCGTCGCTCTCGCAGCAGCAGCAGCAGCAGCAGCAGTAGTAGTCGCACCAGACGCAACGGAAAGGATGAGGCAGCATGTGTGGCCGGGTCCGGTCTCGCGCAGACCGAAAGCACCAGTCCGGCTTCCCCTACTAAGCGCGTGCGCTTTGACAGTGATACGGTGCCATCAACGCCACCCGTCGTCCCGCTCACGAGCGTCACGATTGAGAGGCTGCAGCGCGCGCTGGCACAGGATGACGTTTACCCGTCCCCGTCCTCACCAGCGCTCCTGTGCCATGACAACGCGCCGGCTGATGGTGCTGCTGCTGGTGCTGGTGCTGGTGCTGTCGTCGGTGTACCACCAGCTTCAGCTGAACGCGCGATGTTGTTGTCCGGGGTGCGAGACCCGACCGGTGTTGAGGTTGCCGTGACACCGCTTCGCAGTCACACTGGCTCAGGCAACCGCGCTGACACGGCCACCAACACACTCTCTGTGCGCGCCGTGGTGCGCTCATCATCATCCATGACGTCACGACCAGCCGCACACGGTTCTGCGCGTCATCGCACCCATAGGCACTCGGCCCGCAAAGCCTCTCAGACGCAGCTGTCACAGCAGCAGCAACAGTCGCACAAGCCGTCCCACCGCACCGTGGATCCGCCACAGCGTCCTGCTCAGTCTCATATTCAGAAACAACCTCAACAACAACAACAAAGACCAGCTGGTGGCAAAAAGCTTACGCGGCGTGCGCCGCGGATGCTGAACCCCTATCGCGAGCTCGAGGAAGCCATGCGCATCACCCGTGCCAAGAGCCAACTCATCTTCGCTTTACAGAGACACACGCACGCAACGGCCACACAGGTCACTGCTTCGTCGGGTGCTGCTGTTGTGGCCGTGGCACCCCAGCGTGAGTCCACACAGGAACAGGGTGGTGGTGGCAGCAGCCAGAACGCACCACCACCACCACCACCACTGTCGTCGCCTGCGTCGCTGCCTTCGGCTTCGGCAGAGACGCCGGCTGCAGCCACCATCTCGCCGTCGCCCACCTCTGCTGCACGTGACGACGCACCGACTCGACGAGTGCCTCTCCTGACGCCGCTGCGCATGGCCCACGAGGCGTCGTCGTCGCTCTCACTGCCATCGCTGGCGAGCCCGGCCACGTCGGTGAACACACCAGCGGTGTACACGGCGAGTGCCATTGCGCTCGCAGCCGCGGCGGACCTTGAGATTGGGAACAGTGGTGGCAGTGGCGGTGGTCGTGGTGGTGGTCAACCGAGTGCCACCCATGCATCACCACAGCAGCAGCAGCAGCAGCAGCAGCAGCAACCGTCGTCGTCATACCCTGGTGAAGGTGCTGCAGGTGACGAGGAGGAGGTGGAGGAGGACAGGCTCGAGCCCGTTTCGTGGAAGTTTGCGTACCACATGTCCTTGCGAGAAGCTCACCGCACACTGGTGACGGTGCAAGATCTGGTGGAGGGGACGTGGTACGCGTGCTTCCGCACGACGGGGCAAGTGCATCCTGTTGTCTTCACGTTGAACCGCACGCTGCAGGTTCTGCCCCCGATTGCCTCCACACGGTCAGCCGCCCCCGCAGCAGCCGCCACCAGCACCGCAGCCACTTCTTCTTCGCGTCTGCCCACAACGGTGCGAGACGCCGGTAGCGAGACTCCCGCCTCACCACCACAACAGCAACCGCAGCAGTCGCGGTCGATGCCACCACTGACATACCACCTTCTGCAGGGCGGTGCTCAGCTTGTCGTGCACAGCTTCCCGGTCCTCCAAATTAAGCGCCGCGCTGGGCGTGCCGCAACGGCAACCACGTTGAAGACGACTGTTGTGGGGCGTACACCACTAGCAGCAGCAGCACCGCAGCCCGCCCGTTCAACGACTCCAGAAGCCATGGCCGCGGCTGCCTTTGCTGCCGAGCCACACCGCACTCTCCGGCGCCTGCACAGACCTGTCGCAAGCGCCATCGATGCGCAGAATCGACAAGACGCGTCATCGGACCCGTCACGCACACCAGCATCGGCGGTACCGAGTGCAGAGGACGACGCGGACGTGGACGAGGATGAGGAGGGCACGGATGCGGCGGATGGCTATGATGTGGATGATGACTGGGGCTGGACGATGCGAAACGCCTTCGTCGTCATCTTCTCAGCCGACGTGCAGGCACCGTTCTATGTGCGCCACCTGCATCGACTTGTCGGCGCGGGTGCTCTCAGCTAGGCGTCTGCCAGGCAGTGACAAGGCGTGTCGGCCCTCGTGTTTTCTTTTTTTGTCTTAAAGGTTTTTTCTTTTTGTGTGTTTGCGTGGCTGCAAGTAATCATGTTGTTGAGATGTTGCGGTTGCTGTTTTGCCTTCGTGGCCGATTGTTCTCCTTCCCGCCTGATTCTGGGAACTGTGTGATTCTTCTCTCTTTTTGTGTGTCCATTTATCACTGGGTGCGTGTACATGTCTACTCAAACACTTTGTGCACTTGCTTGTGCAACAGAAAAGAAAACAAAGGGTGTTTCGTTTTTTCCCATCCACCTAACAAGTAGTGAGATCCCGTTCAGTGCACCGCTAAGCAGTGTGTGCGTATGTGTGCGTGTGTCTGTGTGCGTGTAGGGAACTCTCTCTCTCGCTCCGTCTCTCCTACTGGTTGTTTGCATTGGGTACCGACAATGTCAGTGCACGCCGCCTTCACGGTGTTTCCACACTTCGTGGTGTTGACTTCCTCATTCCATCCCTCACACGCACGTCCACAGTTCCTTTCCCACTCTCTCTCCTCCTTCTCTTCTCCGTTGTTCTTTTCTCTAGTTCCCCTTCACTTTCCTCTCGCTCTCACGCCCTTCTTGAGAAGGTTTACAAACACTCACTGTACTAGCTGGTGGCCCACATCCTGAAAACAGAAGAAACATGGGTTTCGACGGTTTCTTCCCCTGGTTGCGTAAGCAGCCAAAGGACTTCGCCGACCTCCGGCCTCTCTACCGCCGCAACCGCCGCAACCGCGGTGAGCCCGAAGACGGCCACGTCATTCTCGTCGATGGCTTCGGCTTCTGGATCGCGCTCATTCACCGCTGCGTGCACCCGGAGAAACCAGAGGTCCAACAAGCGCTCCTGACGGATCCTGAGACACCCGATGCTACGTTGCCCATCCCGACCGCTTTCGATGCCGATCTCTCCGGTGGCGACCTCTGGGTGCTGGAGGCAGCCATTCGCCGCATCGTGACACTCATGGCCGGGCACTACGGCGTGAAGCTCATCTTCCTCATCGATGGCAAGCGTCACACAGAAGCAGAAGCCGCACTGTCAGCAGTGGCCGATAAGGCACGAGACGAGCTCCACTTGGCGCGCCACAAGGAGCGGCTTTCAGACCAGCAGCACACCTATGACTACTGCAAACACAAGACAGATCAGAAGGCTGAAGCCATGCCGCCTCTCGCCTTCGAGCAGTTCTACTACGTGCTTGAGCGTGCCACCCGCAGCACAGCCGACCCGAGCAAGGCCCTTGCTGAAGTCGTGCAGCTGGAGGGCGAGGTGGACTCGGAGATCACGCAGCTCATGCACTACTACAAGGCGGAGTTCGTCCTGACCAACGACTCCGACCTTTTCGTCACTTATGGCGTTCGCGCAGTCAACGTGAGATCCTTTCCATTCGATCTCTTCACCCTCGGCGACGACGTCGCCGTGTTGCCCGATCCGATTCGCTTTCGCGTGTACAGCTGCGAGCGTTTCTGCCAGCGCCTCAACATTGAGCCGCGTCAACTCGCCCTCGCAGCCACGCTGGCCGGCAACGACATGACGCGTGGCCTCGTGGATGAGGGCGAACTGGCCGAGATCATTGACAAGATCAGGTACCATCGCTCGTGGAATGACCCCAGCATCGTCACAAAACCCCTCGTGAAGGCCTCGATTGAGCAGTACCTTGGCAGCAACATGGCACAGCAAGACCTGCCGCCGTCCATGGAGCCCACCACCCGCCGCATCCTTGATCGTGTGCCGCGTGGTCTGCTCACCATGGCCTTCTACGGCCGCCTTTCAGAGGATGTTCGCCCACTCTGTAACGCCGAGTTCGCCTACCTGAATGACTTCGCTACCTTTGCGCGCCTTCGCAACGTCGCGGCACGCCTTCTTGGTCGCACCGCACTCGACATCTACCGCAATGGGGAAAAGACGCCCGAGCGCGTCGGTATGACCATTCCCAAAGACCTCCAGTCTCTCCTCACCAAGAAACGACCAACCGCCAAGGCCGAGATCTACACGTGGTTAAAGGCCATCTTTGGCGCGGCGAACGCCACCCTCAATTTCACGCGTGCGGATTCGCTCACGGAGTTCTTCCTCGCGGCGGTGCTGTGGACACTGCGGCCCACGCTGATGAGCGAGCGCGAGATGCAGCTCATGACGCTCGTCGTGGCCGCCACGATGGAGCTGTCCAAGCTCGTGGATATCGCGGCGCTCGTGCGCACGACCCTTGACGCCTTGACGTCGACCAAGGCGTTTGGCAAGGTGCTGTCCGTGAGCACACCCGGCGCAGCCAAGGCGCGTCCCGACGCACGCAGTATGGAGCTGGCCTCTCTCTTTGGCAGTGCCTTCCTCGCTGTCAGAGAGATCTACACGCTGCTCGATGCCTGGCGCGACGTGCCAAACTTTGTGGCGAATCCCAGTCATGTTCTTTCCGGCTCCGTGCTGCATTACATGCAGCGGCTCGTGGACGATGAAAAGAAGCTGCCCTTCGACGTCTTTGCCGAGACCTTTCTACCGACGCCGAAGCAGGTCGCGGACGGCGCAGGGCGCCCCATCCGCCGCCATGTGACCGCCAAGGAGCTGGAGTGCGCCAAGGCCGCCGCCAAGACGGTCCTGGACCGTGCCAAACGCATCCTCAAGTCTGTGTCGTCCGAGGCGCCAGCTGGGCAGTCGGCACTCGTTGCCTTCCTCGACGCCGACACCTTCGAGTGGCGCCCGAACCCGCTGCAGGAGCGCATGATCTGAGCTCCTCTGCTAGTCTCAGCGATGAATTATGGGAAGTCAAGTTGACGGTAGTGGAATGGACGACTAAATCAATGAATGAAAACCCACGTTGGACTTCATCAGTTGTGAACGAGATGATAATCACAGTGACTCACGGTATATAATTGTCTCCTCCTCCAACCCTCCAGGCCGAAAGGCAGTCTGTCCGTTCCTCTTTTTCCCTTTTTTTCTTTTTTGAGATCTCACCAGTCACACCCGTACCCCCCTTTGCGTTGCGGGGCAGTTTTTTCAGTCTGCCAGATCATGGGTTACCACTCAACAAACCAACCAACAGAGTAAAAAGTAACACAACAAGCGATATGAACTCCACGTGATATTCGTGACCCTCTCCCCCTGAACTATCGACATGTAAGCACTTCGAAACATTCTTCGACGTCATATAATGCATTGTCTGTCTTTCCCCTTCCACCACTCTTTCGCCGGTGGTCTGTGAGGTGAACGTGGGTGAAGATAGTTGACGGTATTTGGGAGTAGATGATTAAAACAAGAAAATAAAAGAACAGGAGCTGTGCAAAAAAAGAATTCAACTCAATGATATGATATTCCAGTGACTAACGGTAAAAGATATCTTATCTGCTCCTGCTTCAGGCCAAAAAGGCAGTCTTTCATTCTTTCCATTCTTTTTTCTTTTTGATATTCAGCCTGCCACATTGTGAGCATTTCCCTTTCATTCAAAGCCATCATCAAAAAGAACCAATTGGTTCCACCTCAGGTAACAGTCTTTTGCAACATCTCTCTCTCGTGGTGAGGCCGTCTCGCGGCGGCTGTTCACTTGATCAAAAATATTTTATTCGCTGTGCCCATGAGTCGCCCAACCGGGGACTCCCTCCCTTTCACAAGCCTTCTCGATCCCTTCACCATGTCCACTTGTTGTACAAGTCCGACACAAAATTCAATGTGTGCAAACAAAACGCACCTCTCTCCATCTCTCCATCCCTCACACACGCGCACGCCCACGCTTCCTTTTCCACTCTCTCTCTCTCTCTCCTCCTTCCCCTGACGCCAACGCAAAGAAAAACACTCAGAAAACCCACTGGAAAAGGAGACTTCCAAATTAGTTCCCCTTTCACTTTCCTCTCGTTCTCACGCCCTTCTTGAGAAGGGTTATAAACACTCACAGTACTAGCTGCCTGAAAACAGAAAAGATATATAGAAAAAGATAGAATCACGAAAGAATACTGTTTTTTTTTCAGTTTTTTCTTACTTTCGTTCCGTCTTTGTTCTTTTTGTCACTCGTTATTCTTCGCTCCCGCACACACTCTTCTCTCTCCCTCTTACTCTTTATCTTCGCGCACGCTTGATTCTGTTGCTGTCTCTTAGCGACCCAGAAGAAGAAAAAAGAAACATGGGTATCCTGCGTTTCTTCCGCTGGTTGAGTGACCAGCCAAAGGACTTCGCCGACCTCCGGCCTCTCTACCGCCGCAACCGCGGTGAGCCCGAAGACGGCCACGTCGTTCTCGTCGATGGCTTCGGCTTCTGGATCGAGCTCATTCACCGCTGCGTGCACCCGGAGAAACCAGAGGTCCAGCAAGCGCTCCTGACGGATCCTGTGACAGCCGCTGCGTTACCCATCCCGACCGCTATCGATGCCGATCTCGCCGGTGGCGACCTTTGGGCATTGGAGGCAGCCATTCGCCGCATCGTGACGCTCATGGCCGAGGACTACGGCGTGAAGCTCGTTTTCCTCATCGATGGCGAGCGTCACACAGAAGCAGAAGCCGCGCACGACATCGCCGTGACCGGTCGCGACAAGAGTACGAACGCCAAGAACAGCACCACCACCGGCAGTGCCGCACTGTCTGCAGTGGCCGATGAAACGCGCGACAAGGTCCGCGCTGAGCGCCACAAGGAGCGGCTGTTGGCGAAGCTGCACACCTATGACTACTGCAACGGCAAGACACTGCGAAAGGCGCGTCTTCAGCGTGATAACCGTCCAGCTGAAGCCATGCCGCCTCTCGCCTTCGAGCAGTTCTACTACGTGCTTGAGCGTGCCACCCGCAGCACAGCCGACCCGAGCAAGGCCCTTGCTGAAGTCGTGCAGCTGGAGGGCGAGGTGGACTCGGAGATCACGCAGCTCATGCACTACTACAAGGCGGAGTTCGTCCTGACAGGCGACTCTGACTTCTTCGTCACCCCTGGCATTCGCGCGGTCATGATGAACACCTTTCCGTTCGAGCTCTTCACCGTCAACGACGACGTCGCCGCGCTGCCAAACCCGATTTCCTTTAGCGTGTACAGCTGCGAGCGTTTCTGCCAGCGCCTCAACATTGAGCCGCGTCAACTCGCCCTCGCAGCCACGCTGACCGGCAACGACATGACACGTGACCTCGTGGATGAGGGTCGACTGGACGAGATCATCGACAAGATCAAGACCCGTCGCTCGTGGAATGACCCCAGCATCGTCGATAACCCCGTCGTGAAGGCCTCGATTGAGCAGTACCTTGGCAGCAGCACGGCACAGCCAGGCGTGGTACAGCTGGAGCTGCCGCCGTCCATGGAGCCCACCATCCGCCGCATTCTTGATCGCGTGCCGCGTGGTCTGCTCACCATGACCTTCTACGGGCGCCTTTCAGAGGACGTCCGCCCACTGTGCAACGCCAAGTTCGCCTACCTGAGTGACTTCGCTACCTTTGCGCGCCTTCGCAACGTCGCGGCACGCCTTCTTGGTCGCACCGCACTCGACGTCTACCGCGATGGGGCGGAGACGCCCGAGCGCGTCGACATGACCATTCCCAAAGACCTCCAGTCTCTCCTCACCAAGAGTCCACCAACCGTCAAGGCCGAGATCTACGCGTGGTTGAAGGCCATCTTTGGCGCGCCGAACGCCACCCTCAACTTCACGAGTGCGGATGCGCTCGCGGAGTTCTTCCTCGCGGCGGTGCTGTGGACGCTGCGGCCCACGCTGATGGGCGAGCGCGAGATGCAGCTCATGACGCTCGTCGTGGCCGCCACGGTGGAGCTGTCGAAACTCGTGGATGTCGCGGCGACCGTGAACATGAGTCCTGACACCGTGACGTCGACCAAGACGTTTGGCAGGGTGCTGTCCGTGAGCACACCCGGTGCAGCCAAGGCGCGTCCCGACGCACGCAGTATGGAGCTGGCCTCTCTCTTTGGGAGTGCCTTCCTCGCTGTCGGAGAGATCTACACGCTGCTCGATGCCTGGCGCGACGTGCCAAACTTTGTGGCGGACCCCAGTCACGTTCTTTCCGGCTCCGTGCTGCATTACATGCAGCGGCTCGTGGACGATGAAAAGAAGCTGCCCTTCGATGTCTTTGCCGAGACCTTTCTGCCGACGCCGAAGCAGGTCGCGGACAGCGCAGGGCGCCCCATCCGCCGTCGTGTGAGCGCCGAGGAGCTGGAGAGCGCCAAGGCCGCCGCCAAGACGGTCCTGGATGGTGCCAAACGCATCCTCAAGTCTGTGTCGTCCGAGGCGCCAGCTGGGCAGTCGACACTCGTTGCCTTCCTCGATGCCGACACCTTCGAGTGGCGCGCGAGCCCGCTGCAGGAGCGCATGACCTGGGCCGGTCTCCTCTTGCACGACACCGCGCAGAAGCTGGAGGCGGTCGGCACCGAGCTGGACGCGAACATCAAGATGGTCCCTGCCGGCTCACCGAACAGCAAGCGCGGCGCGTTCCCGCTCATCACCGCGACCTCCGCCGCGACGGACGAGTCGGCCACCCGGCCTATCCTCCCCACCGAGCGGCACATCGATACCGTCCTGGCAAACGTCCGCGACCACCGTGTGGTGTGCATTCAAGGCGACACGGGCTGTGGTAAGAGCTCCATCATTCCGATGCATCTCCTGCTCGAGGCAGAGCGCCTTGACCGTGACGCGTTCATCGTCGTCACGCAGCCGCGTCGTCTGGCTGCGACCTCACTCGCTCAGCGCGTGGCGAATCTGCTGGGCGAGGAGGTGGGCGTGCGCGTGGGCTACCGTCTCGGTGGCGGCGTGCGCCACGACCCCACGAACCGCAAGCGCTGCCTCATCTTTGTCACGACGGGGTACCTTCTGGAGCTGCTCGCCCACTCGGGTGGTGAGGCCTTCTTTGCGCGCATGACGCACCTCGTGCTGGACGAGGTGCACGAGCGCTCCATCGACGCGGACATGCTCGGTCTCGTCTCGCGCCTCATGATGAGCCAGGACGGCCCCTCTGGCGAGGACGACATCAGCAGTCTCGAGAACATCAGCACGGCAGACCGCGTGGCGTGGTGGGCCACCCGCTCCGAGGAGTACCGCGATGGCTGCACGCGCCTGCTCATCATGTCCGCCACCATCAACCCCAAGCTCTTCATCAACTACTACAGCGCACTCGGCTGGACACCACAGGCACCCGTGCTGCAAGTCGGCGAGAAGCGCTTCGACGTCGAGGAGATCTACGTGGATGAGTTCTTCTCGACGCTGGAGAAGAAGCACCCGGGCAAGGTGCCGCGCCACATCGCCACAGAGCTGTCGCAGTTTGTGGAAGGTGTCAGCAAGTTCGAGCGGGCCCCGTCCGTCAACGCCAAGGCCATGTTCGCCGTGTGTCAGTTCATCTACATGTCCGTGCAGCCCGGCACGTGCGTGCTCGTCTTCCTGCCCGGCCTCGGCGAGATTGAGGCGGTGTTTGCGGAGCTCGAGAACACCAAGGGTGGTGCACCGTGTCGCCTCCGCCTCCACGCACTGCACTCTGTGGTGCCGGGGGATGAGCAGCAGGCCGCCATGGTGCCAGCCGCGGCGAACGAGTGCAAGGTCGTGCTGTCGACGAACATCGCCGAAACGAGTCTGACCATCCCGGACGTGAAGATTGTGATTGACATGGGCCTGTCGCGACACGTCTTCTTCGACAAGAAGACAAACATGCGCTCGCTGCAGATGACACGCTGCTCGCAAGCCGCCGCACGCCAGCGCATGGGTCGTGCCGGTCGCGTCTCCAGCGGCACGGTGCTGCGTCTCTACGGGCGCAGCGTGTACGACCGGATGGAGCCCTTCGACGAGCCCGAGATCTACCCGCTCGAGTACAGTGTGTTGCTTGTGCGTGAGTGCCTCGCGGCGTTTGGGGGTGTGCGTGAGGTCATGCAGCAGCTGATTGAGCCGCCGCCGATGGAGGAGGTCGACAAGGCGATTCGGCGCCTGATTGACTGGGGCGCGCTCGGGCCGTACCCGGAGCTGGAAACGCTGCGGCTGGGGCGTGTGGCGGTGCGGTTGCCGGTCGACGTCCTCATGACGCGCGCCATCCTGCAGGCGGTCTCGTACGGCTGCACAGCAGATATGGTCATCATCGCCGCGGGTCTGGGTCTTTCGCGCCCGCTGATTCGCCATCAGATTCGTCCCTTCTTCGACAGTCACCAGGACTTCCAGAAGTCCTGTGCAGCGTCTCTGTCCGCTGTCAGCGAGCTCGATCTCGGGCGCCGCAGCGACCTCCTGCAGTTCCTGAACATTTACGAGATGCTCGAGCTGCAGGATGGCTTCAACCGCACCAACGCCTTTCTCCAGGTGCAGCGCTACTACCTGAGCCCACCGCAGCTCAAGGCGTTCAGCTCCTCCGTGCGCACAATGGCGCAGAGCCTGCTGCGCCTCCTGGATGCCTACGAACTGACTCCGCAGGATGGCCAGAACCTGGCTCTGCTCGCGGGTCAGAAGCCAGACAGCGCGAACGCGGCCTCGAGCGCGTCGGCGGCGCGACTGCCTGCTGCGCGTGCTGTCGTGACCAACACACCGATCGATGTCACCGGTGCGGGGACGGCGTCCGGCGACAAGAAGGGCGCGAACAACAAGGCGAGTCGCGGGGAGGCCGAGTCCGCCGCCGCCGCCGCGACCGATCCCCGTCGCTTCCGCAGCGCCGCGCTGCACGACCCGAGTGTCGCGTACTTTCTCCAGCTCGTCCTCGCGAGCGCCGCAGACGCGATGATCAAGGTGACCTACAAGCCGCCGTCCGCGAACGGTGCGCTGGGGGTCGCCAGGACGCCCGAAGAGCGCCGCAACGTGGTGCGCATCCGCAAGATCCCGTCTGAGCTGTTTCCACCCGTCAAGTCGCGCGACGCGGAGGGCGGCGTCTGGGAGCACACCGTCAGCGACGGCACCGGCACCGGCGCGGCCTTTATGCGTGCGCTGCGGTGCTTTGGCGACGTGCAGAGTCTCCGCTCCGTCGTTGACAGCGAGACGAAGAAGAGCAAGGCACCGGTGAACAAGTGGAAGAAAATGGCTGAGGGTGGTGACGACGGCGGCGATCACGACGACGGTGCTCGTGAGCGCACGGCGATCATCATGTTCCGCGACCCGCCGGAGTTCACGCTCTCCATGAAGGACCCCGTGACGCGTGTGATGCGCCATCCAACCAGCGTCTCTCCCGCCGTGTTCGCGCTCACCCACTTCGCGGCCATCGCCATGCAAAAGACAGGTGGCCGATTCCCGCTCGCGGTTGGACCGGGCGCGACCGACACACTGGAGGTGCCGCTTCCGCAGACCCCCGCTGAGTGCACGCTGGCGATGCTCCTCTCCGACGACAGCTACCGCACTGGAGATAGTGGTGGCGGTGGCAAGTCCGGCAAGGCTGGCTTCCGTCCCGATCGCTGGAGCACGCTCGGGCTCGACAGTGCGGTGCGGCTGCGCGGGGTGGATGGCGCGGGCACACAGAGCGATGTGAGCCTCGCCCTTGGCTTCCAGATGATGATGGCGGGTGGCAGCTACACGGCGCCGTATGCCATGATGCTCTCCCTCCCCTCCCGTACGCTTGACGTGGAAGACGGCAAGTTTAACGTGTTGGGTGCGCTGGCCGCGCGTCAGCCGTTCGAGGCCACGTCGACCACGTTGACCGCGTCCTTCTCGCAGTCGGTGCGTCTCGTCAATCAAGATGCGTACACGTACGAGTCCGTGGTGACTCTCGACAGCATCCGCTACTCGCGCTATCCGCAGTTCAACCTTGCCGAGCTCCACGCTGACCTCGATCAGACCACGTTGATCCTGCTCTTGGTCGAGCTGAACGCGCTGTTCGCGCTGCGTGTCGCCCGGAACGCCGTGACGCGCAAGGACCTGCGCCGCCTCATCGCAGAGGTGCGCCGTGTGGCGTCCGCCGCGGCTAGCCGCAACCAGCCCCCACGCGGTGGCGCCGTGGATGAGGAGAAGTGGGCGAACTTTGTGATCCACCCCGAGCCGTGGGCGAGCACCGAGGGCGAGCGCTGCATTCTCTTCGCGTGGGATCTCGAGACGCTCGTGGACCCGCTCGTGAGTCGCCTCAACCCGGAGGTGGCGATGCGCGTGCGCGCCTTCAGCCGCATCATCACCGCGGATGGTTTTGTGCGTGGGCCTGATGCGGCTCTCGAGGCGAAGCGCCAGAAGGCACCGCCGTCGGCGATCCAAAAGCCGCCCGCTCTGTCCGTGGACGCGGTCCCCTTTCTCCCCCACCCTGCCGTCGCGACCCACAACAACAACAACAGCCGCACCGCCAACGCAGGTGGTGACTCCGCTGATCAGGTTCTCTCTCAGGCCAGCGAGGCGGACAAGCTCCTGCTGTTCACCGCCAACCTTATGTTCGGCCTCACAACGAACCCCAAGAAGCTCTGGCTCAGCGTGGAACGCGTGCATGGCAAGCTGAGTGGTGACGCGTTGCAGCGCAAGCTGCCGGAAGTGTTGGCACCAGTGGTGCAAGGCATGTCTCCTGGAGCCATCCAGCATATGCTCGATGAATGGGTGCAGCGAGGCTGGGTGGTGGCTGGGCCCATTCCTCGCAAGGGCAAGTCCAAGCCAGAAAAGTACCAACTGACTCCACTTGGTGATCAACTCCGTAGGCGTGCACCTCTTGAGATCGCCAAGTATGGCATGAGCATGGCACAGCAAGGTCGCAGGGCAGCAGTGCCGCCGCCACTGGCTGGTCAGGCAGCTGCAGCACCCGCCGCCAACTCGATGCAGACGGTAATGCCATCCCAACGTCCTTCTGTCCCCGCGCCGAAGTCAGCGGTCGCGCCAGCCTCAACGCTGAACACAGGCTTCTCTGATGTGGAGTGGCTGGCACTCTATCTGTTGCACTACAACCTTGCCCGCGCACAGCTTAAGAAGCACCCGCAGTTCTGGGCTGATTGCAACAAGTTGTACCAGTTTCAGCTCAATCCTGTGGTGCGGAACACGTTGCCGGAAGGTCTGCTCGCGCAGGTGAACCGATCTGGCTTTGTCGATCCCAACAACATGGCGCTGCGGATGATCGCCGCGATCGAGACACTCGTTGGGCGCGGATTTGTGCGTGTCGTGGAGAGCTCGCCGCAGCCGCGCTGTGTGCGCTACGAGCTCACAGATGCTGGCGCAGACGTGGTTCGCCGTGATCAGCAACAGCAACAGCAGCAACAGCAACAGCAGCCACAACAACAACAACGTCAGCAACAGCAGCAACCACAACGTCAGTCACAGCAGCAACCACAACAGCAGCAGCAGCGCGTTCAGCCGCCACTCCCTGCGTCACAACAGCAACAGCATCGGCAGACCCGCGACCGGTACATGCAGCCGGCGGAGCCGAAGCCGCAACGGAGACAATGACTGGTTGGGCCCCCTGCAGACGTCGCCGCAGCAGAGCACCGTGATGTGCGGGGCGATGCAGGGGACGCCCAGACATCGGATCCGTGGGCAGCAGTGAGACAGACGTGGTACACAGAGCGAGCACCACTACCACCACAAACAACGACTTCCAGAACGCCACCCAACGAGTGTGCCCCGCGCTGGGTGCCGATGGCGGCCCCACCACCAGCGCTCATGTCGCTCGTCTCCCTCAACCCGATTCTTGCAGCCGACTCGCCGTTTGCACACCTGCTCCCGCCAGGTCTGGCGACGGCCGCGTCACAGGCCTCCAGGCAAGCACACGTCCCGACACCACAAGAACAGCAGCAGCAGGAGATGGAGCAACACCCAGCCAACGCTGCTGGTGATGGGCTTTGGGGTAGTGCACAGCTAGCGTGGAACAAGCGCGCCCGTTGACAGATGTGTGGGTTTATATATGGAACTTTCTCTTTTGTTTGTTGCTGTTTGCCTATTGTCTTTGTCGCCAGCTTTGTGGCGTGTTCCGATGGGAAAAAAAACAGAGCAGCTTTTTGCTCGTGGCTAAACGCATTAAGTAACTTTTTTTCTTTAATAAAAGTTTTCTTTTCTCTTACGTCCATGTTCTCCTTATCTCTAATTAACACATACAAAAGAATAAATGAACAGTCATGAAAACACAGATTTTAAAAAACGCACTCACTGCAGTCGCCAGGATGCACGTGGATGCAGCAACAGACGTCTGATCAAGGCACAGAGAGAGAGTGGCTTGCCCCAGACGATGAAAACAACGGAAAACACACAAGTGCAGCGCGAGAGACCAGACTTGAGCTGGGCACACTGGTGGCAGTTGTTTATTTCGCTCTTATCCTGTATGTGCACATTTGTATGTGCATTCTTTCTGCGCACAATTTCAGTCCTTCCTGCCCCCCCCCCCTCACACTCCTCACACCTTAACTCTCTCTCGCTCTTATCGGTTGAAGGTGGCCTTGACGGCGTATTTGTGAATTGTGTTGCGCGTGTGTGTTTTCCCAACTGTTGCTGCTGGCACATACTGACTGACGATTTGCTTTCACACACACACACCTCTCCCCACCCAAGAAAAAAAAAAACAGCTTCTCATTTCGATCTTTTTGTTGTTGTTGAAAGGTGCCTTTGCGCAAGAATGCAGATATGGCGACCACTGCCTCCACCGCTCTCTCCTCGAGTCTGACCCCATCAACGTCATCACCAGCAGCCCAGCCACCCCAGGCTCACGTCACAACAGCCGAGAATGCCACGGACTTGTACTGGCTCTTCTTTCGCCGACTGACGCTCTACTTCACGGAGGTGCTGCCCTCCCTGGCGGCACTCGCGGATGACGCTCACCGCGTCGATCACATTGTCGCCAAGCTGTCCGGCGGTGGCGGTGCCTCGCTCACTGCCTTTACGGTGCCCGTGTACTACGCCGCTTCGCAACAGCAAGGCCGTGCGGCGGCTCTCTTTGAGATTCTCTGCACGCATGCGGTGCGAAAGCGATGGGAGACGTGGCGCACGCAGCAGAAGCGGCTTTACGGCTCCACTGTCAACGTACCACGGCCATCGCGGCCAGGCTCCGCCACCTCCAGCACGGCCCCACACACAACCCAGCGGCTCGGCACAGGTGTCTTGACACCGACTCGACCTTCATCGGCTAGCAGTGCAGAGGCGCAGCTGGGGGCCCGTCCCGGCAGCCACAGCAGCCAGCTCCCCTCACGCCCGGACAGCGCGGAGCCGCTCGCCGTTGGACGGTGGTCACCGCATCAGCACAGGCGCAGTCAGAGCCGCGGCACGAGTCCAGTGCTGCCGCCCCGCTCACGTCCATCGTCTGTCGCGTCATCGCATTCATCCTGGGCACCACCACGCATTATCGGTGTCGATCACGAGCACAACAACAACAACGGTAGCACGCGCAGCTCGTGCTTCACCTTTTCACGCAGCAACAACTACGTCGGGGGACTCGGTGTCGACACGGAAGGGTGTCGGCCGCCACGCATCAGTTCTGGCTCGACGGGGCGGTCAGCGGGTGCGTTGGTGCAACCGACAGCACCGCCTCCCTCCGTCGCGGAGTTGGTGGCCGCCCTTCCGCAGCCCGCGCACGTGGCACAGTGCGGCTGGTGCAGTGGAAGCCACAAGACCATCTGTGGGGCTGATGCGGTCGTGGCAGACGACAGCGGCGCTACCAACAGCGGCACGACGCCATGTCTCATCACCGCTTCGCAGCTTCTCGATGTGTTTACGGACTACGAGCCACACATACAGACACAGACGCAGACGCACACGGCAAGCGCGACGAAGGAGAAGCTGAGTTGGTCATTCTGTCCACTGTGTGCGGCGCAGCTCTGGATGCAGCGCGCGTGGTTGTGCGTGCGTCTGCTACAGCGGTTGGATGATGTGTGTGCGATGCACGTGTTCGCCGCGCCGTTTCCGCTCAACAGATCGTCCTTGTCGCCCAGCGCACGCGAGCTTGTGCTGCACCGCTATCACCTCGCACGTCGTCTGGGTTTGCTGGGCATCGAAGCCGGTCTTGGGGCGTGTGGGGAGGTGCCGCTGGCTGCCGCGCGTGATGCGCGTCTTGACGGCAGTGGTGGCGTGGAGGCGCCCTTGTTGGTGAACACCGCCGAGGCGTGTGCGGCGGCCGCGCAAATACAGTTCAACGCGTCCCTCGCTGCCAGCACACTGAACACGGCGCTTGGTCTCCTGCGCGATGTGGCGGTGCTCTGGCCCGCTCTGACACCCACGCATCACACGATGCCAGGGCCACAAGGAGACTCTGATCGCGATGCCCGTCTCGCACAGTTGCGGCAGTGGTACAGCCGCACAACGGATGTGACCGTGGTGGTTCGTTCAGGACTTTTGCGTGCGGCTGTGCTGCTCTTTGTCGACCTGCACGGCAGTGCGAAAGCTCTGGGGCTGCTGTCGGATCTCTCAGAGTCTCTCGATCGCACGCTGATGGACTTGCAACCCAACGTCACAACCACAACTGCATCAGAAGCAGCCGATGTCGATTGCTCGACCAGTCGTGGTCGCGTGGAGGCGATACTCGCGCGGGTCTCGCGCTGGCACGACGCCTGGCGAGGCGAGAAAGCTTCTCTTGACAGCGCGAAGCGCCAGCACCGCGCCTCGGCCGCCGCGTCCGTGTCGGACGATCGCCGGCGCAGTACTGCGTTTGAGAGCGCAGAGAAGGCACTGTGGCAGCTCGCGCAGCTGCAGCATGTGCTAGGGATGCTGGCCATCTTTGCCGACCTCGTCGGTGGGCGTGATGCCTTGGACAACGACGATGCCGGTGACGGTGATGAGAAGAATCAGGACGCCGATGATCATCATCCTCACGCCACGTCGCGTGTGGGTCGACTGACTGAACAGGCACTACCGCTTCTTGAAGCGCGCATCGCCGTCTTTTGGACCCAGGCACGTGACGAGGCCGCCGACGGTGGGGCCGCGACACGAGCGCGGCAATCGCTGGCCTTGACGCTGCTCCTCACCGCCGAGGTGCATCGCTGTGTTCGCAGCACCCAAAACAGCCCCGCACGCAGTGGTGAAACGGAGGTACGCAACACTCTCAAGAAGCTCTCGCAGGATGCGGTGCGGGCGTGTGGGGCCGCCCGCGAGTTCGTCAGCACCACCATGGCGCCCACGGCACCGTCTGATCTGCTCTCTGCGCATGACAAGCTGTGTTGGCGCTTTCGCCCTCCTCACCCTCAACCTTCTCTGGCGCCTCAATCCGCAGCCGGGCAGAAGACGATGGCTTCGTGTGCGGTCTCGGATCTGGCGGTGGTGCCCGTGCAGTGGGTGCGCCTGTGGTGCCTGCTCTGCCCTGTTCTCTTCCCCTCGTCGTGCTTGACGGAGTTCATGCAGCTCCACGAAGAGGACGCCAGCAACGATGATGCTGACGACAACGACGGCAATCAAGATGGGAAAGCTGGAAAGGACGCGGATCACATAACGTCAGAGAAACAGAGCGCAGGCCTCGCGCCGCACACAGCCAAGGCACCCAAATGTTCTTCTTCTGCTGCTACTGCTGCTGTTGCCGCCTCACAGAGCAAAGCCCCACGTCGCCCATCACGTGATGGACGTCAGCGCAGCGTATCGAAGCCGCGCACACCCGCGAGCCCGCCGAGCCTTGTGCGTAAACACACCGCAGCGAGTGCGGCTTCGAAGACCGCGACCGCATCCAAGGCTGCTGTGTGCGGGACGCCACAGATAACCAATGTGGACGATATCGCGGCGCGCGAAACGTGTCTGCGCACACTTCAGCATCGCCTCTGGTACGCACCGACACAGCTGTCTGTTTGCTGGCGATGGTACCAGCTCGGGCAGTTGACCTCTCCGCAGAGCCCTGGGAGCAGCAGCATCACCGCACACTGGTGCTACGCGACGTCTTGCGAGACGATCGCTCCCAGTCCGGAGTCGTCAACGCCAGCACAGGAAGAGCCCGTTGCAACACCACTGGCGCTCTTGATGGCAGCGCTGACGGCCGGGCATGTCGTGTCGCCACAGCAGCCAAGCTCGTCCGCATCACTACCACCACCACCGCTGCCCACGCTCGCGGCACTGCAAGAGATCTTCCCAGAGCCCTTCGCCACCGCCCTCGTTGCGCTCAGGAAGCATGCACCGACAACGTCAGCGAACTCTGCGTCTCAGCCGAATCAACAACTACCTGGTGGCACCACGATGGAGACGTTGCGTGTCGATCTCGAGGCGCTCTACGGTCCTCTCAGCGTGAATCCCGACGGTGCTGCTGACGGTGGTGTCAGTGTTGGTGGTGAGAACAGTCAGGGCACGCACAACAACAACAACGACAACAGCAGCTGTGAGGCCCAAACCACGCTCACCACCCCACCGGTGTTGGTGGGACTCGGCGCACACACCGTCGTGCTGCTCGCCCCTACTATTCGGGTCGCCGTTGAAGCGTTCGCGGATGCCGTGCTGCCACCACTCGTTGTCCCGCCACCCCCACCGCCTCCGCGATTGTCATCATCATCAGCAGAAGATGGTGGTGGTGGTGGTGACGCCGTGAAGCAGGCGGCGGTTGAAGCAGCACACACCGCGACGAGACCGCTCAGCCAGAGTGGCCGGCGCGCTTCTTCCTCTTCTCCCAGTCCCGATGTCCCACGACAGCTGCCCGTGATGCCCATGCTCGCGCAGCCCAGCCGTGGTCGTTCGCCGTCGTCCTCGCCGCCCCAACCGGATCACGTAGCGTCGTCACAGAAGCTGTCGATCAGCAGCGAGGACGCGACACATGCGGCTACTGTCACTGCGACGACTGCTTCTGCGGTGGCTGATCTTCTGACGTCGCGCAGTGGATCGCTCTCAGCCTCCGTCCCTGCCATGCACATGCGGGTGGCGGGTCGTCTCTCTCGGCGACCTGTGCTTCTGATGAGCGTGCGGAGTCAAGGTGACGCCCACGCACAGAACCAAGACCAGACCAGCAGCTCGACAAACCCCCACGACTGAGATGGCAGCGTCGAAAGACAAGTACACAAAAAAAACACAAAAATGTAGTGTATCTCCTATGAGACACACACACACACATACACAGGGTGCAAGTGGTACCTCGTTCAGCACACGCCCCGCGCTGTTCTTCATCTTCGCACAGCCACGCTCTGTACGCGGAGTCACTGTGCGCCGAAACTTTTGTTCAGTGATCGGAAGTGATATCTACGTCTTTTTGCTTTGGTCACCTCTCTCTCTCTCTCTCTCTTTCACCACATCAACCCTCAGCCTCCATCTCTCTCTCTCTCTCATGTGGCAACCGTAAGATCGCAGATACAGAACAGAAGAACAAATGATCATGTTGTGTCGTGCGCGTGTGTGCGCACCTCGCTGCGCACCCTCGGCGCTGCTCGTGAGCGCCGGCCTCACGTACCACGGCCCGCGCATGGCGCACTCACCGCTGCAAACGTCCTGGCGCATGTGTGCCACCACCACCACCAAGGCACCACCGGCGCAGGAAGCAGCGAGTGACAAGTCCAAGTCCGCAACTGACTCGGCAACGGCGCAGCAGCAGCAGCAGCCGGCTTCTGCGGGTGCGCAGCTCCACGTTGATCGGTCGCGTCTCCCGCGGACCATCCCTGGCATGAGCCCGGAAGAACTCGCCGTGCGTATTGAAAAGTATCAAGCGCAGCTGATGACGCAGCAGATGGAGATCTCCACACAGCAGCTCGAGGCCGAGACCGAAATGATGCGTCGCTCACTCTCACCCGAGGGCTTCCAGGAGTACCTTCGCCAGACCGAGAAGATGCACGCGAAAGTAGCCAAGGAGGCAGCGAAGGTAGCAGCCATGACGCCGGAGCAGGCGTACCGCTATCAGCAGAAGCAGCGGAGGAAGGCCGTGCGCTACGAGTGGTACAAGACATTCATGCTTGTGTTTGTGTTTGCCGCGACCATCTTCTTCCTCTTCTTCATCTTTATGTTTTTCACGTAAGTCGTGCGTGCAGGCAGGTGGGTGAGTACTTCGTGCTTGGTGTGTGAGAGAGTGCGAGCGCGCGAAGGGAACGCAAGTACATACGTGCACGCTCGCATGACAGACAAGCAGACTCGCCCAACAATACAAATCAAATCAATCAATCAATCAATCATCGGGACCACTTTCTCATCACAATGGAACGACACGCACAGAGACAGATGTGGCATGCGCATATATATTGACCTCCTGTGCGTGAACGCCTGGCCGTTACGCCAAGCAGTCGCTTCGAACATCAAACAAGAACAAAAAAATCACAACACAAAGCAAATGCAAAAAGTACGCACAACAAAACAAGAGCAAAAGAGGGGGAAAGACGTGAGCAACCACGAAAAGGAAATCATGAGCGGCTACGGCTGATCGTTGCCTTTGGTGGTTTTCAACAGCCACCACCAAGGCGGTCAACCACGCTTGTCACATGTACCTCGAAATGGGTGAGAGAGAGAGCTGTGGAGTGTGATCTATGCTCTCTCATGTTCACAAGAGACGCGCATGTGTGTGTCAGGCTTGTTGCTTTTTCAAAGGGGCAGCCACCACCCTCCTACCCCCCTTCTGTTCATGACTGAGCAGCACACGTATCTCCCTTCCTTTCTTTCCCTCCTTTACAATCAGCGATGCGGTCACTCCTTGCACGTACGACATCAACAATATCAACAACGGCAACAGCGATCACAACGCTCAGCGGCGGCGCTGCGTTGTGCTCGAGCTCGTGTGCCATGTCCACGCTGATCCATCCGACAGCGCCGCGACTCCGCCCGCAGACCATCAAGCCCAACCCGCACGAGACGGCTTCTGGCAAGTTCGACAAGAGCTTCGAGAAGATCATGGAGAAGCTCGAGAGCAAGATGATCTTTCGTCAGGGCAACGTGAAGGTCGGCACCATCTACGACCACGCGTTTGGTGAGGAGACGTACGACGAGCAGCGCCAGGCCGCCAAGGATGACGTCGATGGCCATGAGAAGGAAAAGCCAGCAGCGCGTCAGGCACGTAGCTACTTCACGGGCGAGGATCTCTCACCAGAGGCTCTGCACGTTCGCTCCCCGCGACTCAAGGTCGCACAGAATCTTCAGCGGCAGAAGTACGATAAGGATCTCCTCAAGACCACACACGAGGCAGACGACTACTACTACCCTGTCGTGACACTGGAAGAGAAGCGACGGCGTCGGTGGATGCTGGCGGCTGGGTCAGGCGTGGCAGCAGGGGTGTGCTTTCTCGGTGGCAGTGCCGCCCTGGACTACATGCGAACGGCTGGATAAGCGTCGTGCGTCTTGCGTCACATTGGGTTGGTGGTTTCTCAGAGAATACAAACACACGAAACAAAAACAAAAATTGTCGGAAACCAAAGTCTGTCTTTACAAAAAAAAAAGTACAACAAAAAAATAATTCGAGAGAATTTGCCTTGTGCCTCTGCTGGAAGAGAGAAAGAGCAATGGCTTGTTTCGTTGCTATCCTTCACAGACTAGTCAACGCACCTAGCTTCTTCACTGCGGTTGTTGCGGTTGTTGTTTCTCTCTGTGTCCCTTACATTTCATTCATCACACTCAGCGTACTCGCACATTGGCTCCTCTTCCTGGCAACTTTTACTTTTTCCTCTCCCCTCTCGCACTTCTCCACCGTCACACTACATGTATACTCACCTCCTGAAACATCGCCACACCTCTCAGTTTGCCAACTTCTCCTTTGTTTTCTGCGTAGAAGCGAATAAGAAGAAAAGCATAGAAACCAGCGGGTTCACGACCTTTTTTTCCCCTGTTCCCCCTCCATCATACACACACACACACACGCATACTTGTCATACACACAGAACCAAGAGTGCTCACTCGGATTCTTAAGCTCTCTCTTCCATTATCTCTCTTGCTTTGTTTTTCCCCTGCACATTCACTCTTTCTCTCTCTCTCTCTCTCTTTCTGCAGCTCCTCAAAAAAAGAAAACAAAACGATGAGCGGAAACAATCTTGTTGATGACTTCCTCACTGGTGCGCCGTCTCAGGCTCCCAACCACCGCGCCTCCCCACCATCTGGCTTTGGTGGCGGCGGCGGTGGCATCAACCCCAGCAACTTCCTCACCGTCATCAACCTGCAGCAACGTCTTGTCACCGTTATGAAGGAGGCCGCCACCATCGTGGCAGAGCTCCAGCAGCTTGGTGTGCTGCGATCGGACGCCGACACGTCTCCCGAGGACAACGCGATTGAGGCGACGCAGCTTCTGCTCGCGAGCCTGCTTGAGCAGCGTCGACTGGAAAGCGGCGGCTTCCCCAACGCGGCACCGGCTCTCGGCGGTGGCATGCTGGGTGTGCCCGGTATGCCTGGCGCGATGCCGGGCCTGAACGACAACGAGGGCAACAACACCGATCCCAGCGCCCTCTTTGCCGCCCCGACCCGCCAACAGCAACAGCAGCAACAGCAACAGTACGCAGATACCTTCCGTGGTATCGAGGATGATGCGGTTCTTACTGCCGTCAAGCCCGCCGCCAATGAGGCAGCAACCGCAGCTGGTGGCAAATCCAATGCAGCGGCGGGCGGCTCACGCCGCGGCCCACGCATGCTGGCCTTTGTGGAGTTCAAGCGCAACAAGGTGCGCAAGTACACGTGCGACGTCATGGACGTCCACCCTGGCACGTACGTTCTCGTCGATGGCGATCGCGGCACGGACTGCGCGCTGCTCGTCCAGACGATTCGCTACGACGACAACGGCGGGGCCTACGTGGTGTGCATGGATGACTGCAACATCGGCGATGACAAGATCAAGCTTGAGAACGGCCGTGTGCTGCGCGCGGCGTCCAACGAAGACATTGATCGCCTGCACAACGTCATCTACAACGCGGAGGCCGTGGCGCTCAAGACTTGCCGCCAACGCTGCAAGGAGCTGGGGATCGACATCAAAGTGCTCGATGCGGAGTATCAGTTTGATATGAAGAAGATTAGCTTTTACTTCGACAGCGACCACAGCGTGGACTTCCGTGTTCTGGTTCGTGAGCTTTACCGAACGTTCGGCGCCCGCATTTGGATGGAAAACGTCAACCCCCGTGTGAAGAACTCCGTTCCTGATCACGGTGCGGGTGGCAACGGACACCACCAGGGCGGCATTCGTCGTCGTAACTAGGCCACGTGTGTTGTGTACACTCAGTGCCTTATATATATATATATATATTTTTCTCCTCTGGCTGTCGCCATAGGCGCGCACGGTGGTGATGATGATGATCTTGTTTGGTGTTGTGGCTGACGATTTGTTGTCCGCTAGTAAAAACCTAATAAATGAGCACACAGCAAAAAAAGCTTAAACAGATTTGTGTTCTCGAACCATTCCTTTTCCTTTGTTTCTTTTTTGCTCATCTTCCCGTTGAAGTACGTTAACTACTACCTTGTTGAATCCGCAGTCAAGAACACACGCATACACACACAGTTTCTCTTGCAGAACCTCGCAATGGTCTCAAGGAAGCTCTTGTTCTGTTTTTTTTGTTCTGCGATGTCATAGAATGGCTGCGTATTGGGGGTTATTTTGTTGTTGTTGTTGCTGCTGGTGTTCATGCGTTGTTGTTGTTGTTTTTCTTTCCTCCTTCGCGCGTCCTCACTCAGGAGAAACTGGGTTTCTTGTTTTCTGTTTTTCTCTCTTTCAATTTGTCAGCGCATCACTTGTTGCCACGTTGTTCGGCGCGAAACCGAAAGAAAAAATCTAAGGACAAGTAAAAAATATATATATATTCAGACACAATGAAAATGAAAATGAAAATCACCCAAAGTTGAAAGCTGAAGAAGACGAAGCAAAAGAACTCTTTTCTTCGTGCCATCGTTGCCGTCGTCAGAAACGCGAAGGAAGGGGAAGAATAAGAAGAATCAACGCAAGTCGTAGCATAGAATTTCACTTGTGTGCTGTGCACAGGAAACCAGAGAATTGTTTTCCCCGGAGGTGCATTTTTGTTTGTGTTCTTTCTTTCGTTGGCGACAAGAAAGAAAGGAAACAAAAAACACGCGCGTGCACGCACAAATCTCTCTTCGTTTCTTTTTCTTTCTACCAAATATATACATTTGTATGTTCCTCGTTCCTTCAGTTTTGTTTTGTTTTCTCTCCACCCCTCAGTGTACCACCTCATATTTGCCTACCTTTCTCTCTGTTCGTACCGCAAGGTTGTGTGTGTCCCCATGACCTTTTCTTTTGGTGACGAGTCAGAAAAAGCGAAATCACTCAATAACAAAAAAATATCAAACACAAGAAGCCTTTCTAAAAGAAACTTGCTGATCGCAAAGCGATGCAGCAAGACAGTCGAAAAAGGTACAGGAGAGAGGAATACTGAAAGGTCGTTCACACTGGCCCATCAACGTCCTCGATCTTTCTCTCTCTGCATCACTCTGACCACGCTTCACGGTGGTGTGTCCAGGTGGACTTGGCAGCCGCATCAGTAGCAGGAAGACGAAGCTGAACGCATCTTATGCACGCCTTTCGTGGCTGAAAGATAGAAAGAGAATAAAAATGTGCTTTTGGAGCTCAGACTATCGTTGTACTAGCTGTCGCTGTGAATGTTTCTTTCTTCCTCTCTCTTCGTCGCACTTCCACATGATTTCTTTTCTCACTCCTCTCTCCTTCTTGTAGTCGCGCATGTTACATCCCAGTTCACCGTGGCGCAAGCGTCCGCGAGGACGGTTCGTGCTCAAGTACCTGGAGGGCATCCCCACCCCCACCAAGCTCGTCGATCACATCGCCGGTGCGGATCTCTCCTCGTCATCGTGGACCGACTTTTTGTCCACCGTGCCGCGCTACATCAACGCGCAGCATGAGCAGCGGCTGTCGCGTCTCTTCTTCCACCACGTTCTGTATCCGGCGGGTGGTGCGCGCAGACCGTATCAAGCGGTGGTTGTGCGTGGCGGGCGGCTGGTCGCGCCGAGTCCCGTTGTGGTTGACGTGGCAGCGTCCACTCACACTCCTGTTGAGCACGGCGGGGCCAGCGTGAAGTCAGCAACACCACCAACAGCAACAGAAACAAAAACAACAACCAAGGCCGGTGGCGATCCTCTCGCCGTGCCGGAGGTGTGGCGCCACACAACCACAAGCACGAGCACCCCGTCCTCATCGTTGTCATCGTCGTCCACACCGCTGCCGTGGTCGATGCCAACAGCGCAGCAATGGGCGCGCGCAGACCCGGCGCGGCAGAGTTACTTCTTCTCCTCCTCCTCGCCGTCGACGAGAGCCGCACAGGCGTCCCCGCGCGCATCGGCGGTGGCCGCCAACAGCAGCGGTGGTGGTGGTGGGGACGCCAGTCGGCAGGGCGGACGCTTTGATTTTGAGATGGGCCAGCCTCGCTTCTCGACGTGGCACGCGCCAGCGTCATCGCCTTCGTCGTCATCGCCGCTGCCACGGTCAACATCACAACGTCCGGCGCCACTTGTGGAGAACACAGCACGTGGTAGTGGCGGTAATGCGTCTGGAACTGCGCCAATGCGGGCGACTACAGATGACGCCTTTCGCGGGCTCACTGGTGTGGTGGAGGGCTTTTGGAAGTCCTATATTCAATCACCCGAGACCCCACTCGAGAACACCGCCCCCAACACCGCGAGTGATGCGGTGACAGAAACGAAGGAACCGATCGAGGCCGCTCTGGCACGTCACCTCGTCAACCCGAGTGGTGGTGTGCTCCTGTTTGGTCGTGCTGTCAATCACGACGGCGTCGCCGTACCACACGAAGTGCCAGTGGATGTGGTCCTGTCGGCGTCGAAGAAGAAGAAGACGGAACTTGCTGGTCGCGGTGGCGATGGGGATGAAAGGGAAGCCCTCGTGCGAGCGTTGCTCACTGCAGCAGCAGCAGCCGCGGCGCCCAACAACACCACGGCATCACGGCACCCCACGGGGCGGGATGTGTGCTTGCAAACTCGCCTGCCCGCTGCTGCCTTCGCCCACCTCTGGACCACTGCGCCACTCGATGGCTCGCGCGACAAGAAGGGGACGCCAGAAAAAGTGCGTGTCAGTCGTGTCGCGGGCGGCGTTGTGCCGAGTGTGAGCTTTGCGGTGGGTCAGCCGCTGACCACCCGATCGATCACGCGCGACGAGGCGGACAAGGCCGTCTCCGATGCCTTCGCACACCTCACCGCTGTTGTGCGCGTGCGTGTGAGGCCAACGCGGGCAGCACCATTACTCTCACCACAATCACAATCGTCTTCCGTCCCGCCAGCCGTGGTGCCGCACATTTCCACGTCAACGACCGCGACACACGAACGTGGCAGAACAGCTGAGCCGTGGAGGCTTGGCCACCCGCTCGACCCCAGTGTGCCCTACGTGGCGCGCACGGTGACCGAGAAGAACGCACCCATGTACGTGCGCGTGCAGAGTCGTGCCACGGCCGCTCCAACCGTCTCCGTCGACGGCGGTGGTGGTGGTGCTGGTGGTGGCGGCGAGAGCAGTGCGGCAGCGGACACAGCCTGCTATGAGTGCGTGTTGGGCCGTGTCGACGCCGAGTGTTATCTGATTCCACAGCGCGAACTGCTGCTTGAGCTGCTCGTGCCGGAGGAAACACGGAAGCTGTGTCGCGTGCAAAACGGTGAGCGACTCGCGCGTCAGGCCCGTCTTGGTCATGGCGATGGCCGTCGTCCACAGGTCTCGCACGACAACACCGACGAGGACGACTGGGACTTTGCGTGGCCAGCCGATCAGCGCCCGAACGCGGCTCGCCTCGCACGCGGACGCTTCTTGAACGCACAGGAGGCCAACGCAGCCTCATCACGCGGCCCGACTCCACTGAGGCGATCACCAGATGACGCAGCAGCACAAACGACGGCAACAGCCACCACCGTGCCGCAGTTGAACTACGAAGTCCGTGCGCTGCCTGGTGATGTGATATTCATCCCACGACGATGGGGCTACCGCGTGAAGCGTATCATTGGTTCTTCAGTGTTAGATGCGTCATCGCCATCGCCGTCTGTAGACGGAGGAGCTGTGAAGGGCACGCAGGGCGTTGAGAGGCGCCGCATCCGTGTCCTGACGCCATCCAACTCGCCAGCCACGCGTGTGGCACCCGAATCGTGTGTGACGAATGCGTCTCCAGCGGCCGCGAGTGCGTCTTCGTCACCATCAGCATCGGCATCGTCACCGTTGTCGTCTGGCTCGCCAAACATCGACGACGACGTCGACGGTGCGGCAGCGGTGGACGGGTCGGTTGTGAGTGTGGAGGTGGACGCGTGGTGTCTGGCGTACGCGCCGTATCCGGACCTCACAGCAGCACAGGCGGATGTCTACGTTTCTGCGAACTACGTGCACCACGGCCTCGATGAGTTCTACCGTAAAGGTGGCAACAATGTGTTCCATGCCTACGAGTGAGCCCGCGAAGCAACAGAAAAAAGGGTGAGCGTGGACGATATGTGTGTCCGTGTGGGCTGGGTGTTTTTACGCGCTGTCGTGTGCATCGGATTGATTCGCGCCCCCGCACGGGTGCCCTCTCTCTCTCACAGAATATCTTATTGTTGTTGTTGTTGTTTTGATTTCTCCCTTCGCATCAGTGCGCCACATAACCTCGCTAAACACCGTCGCACAGACAGTTTAACTGATCAACTCGTGCTCGTCGCGCAACAACAATAGCAATCACAGTTTCAAAAAGAATACAAAATACGCAAAAGACAAAAAGAAAGTGAGCGGTGAGCCGAAGGTCGGAGACAACTGGGGAATTCACACAGAAAAAACAAACAGCTTGTCCGCAATGTGCGGAAGAGATGTCATCGTGGGAAGCGCGTTCACGCTTCCTGAAACGTCTTTCATTGAGTGCGGTCTTCACAAGTCCAAATGCACGTCATCATACGTCGCATACACACCTCTTCTCTTTCCTTTTTCCATCTCCCTCCCATAACCCTGCCTCCCTCTTCTCCCCTTTGCCTACACACGCACACACGTATACTTGATCTGCGTATTACCAATCAAACAGTTACATTTGTTTTCCGTCCCCTACCTGAGCTAAAGCACACCTTCTTTTTCATCCCCCCACTGTGAGATTTTTTTTCTCGCCCCTACGAGCTTCTTCTCACTCTTAAGAACTCCACCCACGCAAGACCGTCGAGACTCACACGCAATTAAGCTAACACAATGGACCCTGCCAATCCGAGCAAATCCGCTGAGGGGAAGGGGAACGAGTACAACGACAGGCT
>JASANR010001422.1:0-42017 GCA_030849635.1 Wallacemonas sp. MBr04 | reverse complement strand
AAAACTACTGATTATGCTTTTCCTTCCTCTTCTTCAATACTCATCTCCTTTCTCTGTTGAGGAGCCCTCACAAGCAACAAGGTGTACATATACACGCAGGTGCCAGACATTGTACTCTCTGCATCGTCTGTTCTCTCCACATCTTGCTATATCTTTTCCCTGGTTTGCACTTTTTTTTTTTGGATGACGTGTGTGTACGTGGACGTGATTGTCTACGCGCGGGCCTCTCAATTCGTCGCGTAGAGCACGTCGCGGACAGACCGCGCCAGCGTCACAGCCGCCACGTCGTCGCCCGTGAGATCGCGCTTGGCCAGGTCGGCGACGAGCTTCTCGATCATGCGGAGCTTGTCAAAGTAGAACTGCCGCTCGAGCTTCACCTGCTGGAAGGAGCCCTCGCCAGCGACTGGGGCGTTCACAATGGGGGTTTGGCGCGGCATCGGCGGTGCGGTGGACGGCCCAGCGGAGGCAGCACGCGCGCGAGGACGCGCCACACCGCTCGCCGACACGCGTGGTGCCGAGTGTGCAGTCGCGGCAGCACTGCCAGTCGTCGCGTGCTTCGTGGCTGCCTTGGGCGAGGTGAGACGTCCCCCGTTGCTGCCCGTGGTCGATCCCAAACGACCGCTGGAGGCCAGGCGGCCGCTGGAGGCGCGTGCGGGGGCGGCGCCTGAGCGTGTGGGGGTCGTGGTGGTGCGGGACTTGCGTCCGCTGCTGGCGACGCCCGAGTTACGCGCGGCGGAGGATCGTGGCGTGTGCCCGGTGCCGCCGGCGGCGCTGCGTCTGGCCTGGCCCGCCCCAGACGTGGGCGGCGTCGTCGGCTTCGGCGGCAGCTCCGCCGAGACCAGCAGGCGCGAGGGGGTGGAGCGGCGCTGCGACCCGCCGCGGCTGTCCTCGCGCTGGCTGGAGATGGACATGCGGCGCTGCAGCGAGTCGCGCCGGCTGAGGCGCACGCCGGGACCGAGGCCAGCCATCGACGTGTCCAGGCTGTCGTGCGCGTGGCCGTTGTTGGTGTCGGCGAACGTGAGCTGCGCCGTCACTTGCTGCTCCTCGCTGGGGCCAATGCCGGCGTCCTGCAGGGCCTCGTAGAAGCCCTTGAACCACTGCAGGAAGACCACATTGGCCTGGTAGTTGCCACGCAGGATCTTCTCCGAGTTCTCCGTCAGAATGTCTGGCTTGACCACGCCGTTGCGGTGGAACGCGGTCTCCATCAGCTTGAGGTTGGCCACGGCTTCGAACTCCAGGCGAGCCGGAACCTTGACGCGGGTGGGCGACAGCAGCGGAGGATACGCAATGGGCAGGATCTTGGGCAGAATAAGCAGGTAGGGGATGAAGTTGCCGCAGCTCTCCACGCGGCGCACGGTGGGAATGTTGGCGCCGTTGGGTGCTGTGTGCGGCATGACTTCGTTCAGCCACGCGAGCAGCTCCAGGCGACTGCCACCGGAAGGGATGATCTCCAGATCTTGCAGCATGGTTGAGTAGGGTAGGGAGAAAAGAAGAAGAAGAAAGAGAAATAGGTGTGTGTGACTTTCTTTTTTTTTAAAGGGTTTGGAAGGGGGTGGTTTGTTGCTGGGAAAACGGTGTTTAAAGAAAGGAGGAAAGAAAGAAGGACCCAAAACGAAGGTGATAATGTGTGTACTACTAGAGTGAGTGTGTGTGTGTGTGGTTTGCTCGCAAAGGTAAGAAACGAACGTCCTTTCAGATGTCGTATGACTCTTTCAAAAGCAGAGGTGCTGTGCGACCCAAGAAAGGTGTAAGAACAAAGAGAAGTGAAGGATGAGGAGGAAAGGGAGAGGGGTAGAGGGAGATGATTTGTGATACGGTGATGAGCACAAGAGTGTGTGTGTCGCGCCAGTAAACGATGTAGTAGAGGTGTTCACGCAAGCAGGTAGCATGTTTTTGTGCCCTTGATCTCGGCAGCCAGTGGGTGTCGCGGAGCGTGAGAACGACTAAAATAAAAAAAATGTATGAATCGCTTTGGATGCTTAAACGTGTGTTCGATTACAAAGTCAAGTGCAAGAAACAAAAGGGAAAAGGGATATCCTGACCACAGGACGCGCTTGCGCGCAGAAAGGGACAGGGAGGGAGAAGACCATCACACACACCGTCACGCATCGTCATCGCCACTACCGTTCTCGGACGGCGACGGGGTGGAGAGCTTGTTGAACGTCCCCCTCGGTGTCGTCTCTGGGTGAGGCGCTTCACGATGGCGAAGGCGTTTCAGCATAATACGCCGCGTGCGCTTCCGACTGCCCCGTGCCGCGCGTCGCTTGAAGTCCAGCTGCGGCCACATGGCTGCCTCATCTTCGTCTTCATCCTCCTCCTCCTCTTCCTCTTCCTCCTCTTCATCATACGTATCCTCATCCTCGTCTTCGCCGGTGTGCCCTGTCTCGTCACGGAGTCGTCGTGGTGGTGTGAATGGCGACGCCTCAGATCCCGCCCGATCCGTCTCACCTCGTCGGTAGCGACGCGCGCGTCTTCGCGGTGGGTCGTCGTCCAGGGAGCACGACGATGACAGCGACGAGGCGGTGTCGCTGCTCACCACGACCAGCTCTGGCACGGACGGGATCGCACCGTCCGCGTCGGTCGCCGCTGCCGTGCTGTCCTCCGCGTCTTGCGTGTCCTCGGACCCAAAGAGCCACAGCAGCGTGTCGTTCGCAGGTGGGGGCTGGTTGCGGTGTAATGACTGGCGCGAGTCTTGCGCACGACCCTCGTCTTGGCTGTCAAGGCTCGTGTCCAGCTCATCCTCCGCGTTGCTGTTGTCTGCGTCCTCGTAGTACTTGAGACCAGCGCGGCGGCTCAAAGTGCGGGCGGCGCGCCGCTCATCGGCACTGGCATCGCCGTCGTCCTCCTCCTCTTCCCCATGACGGTGCGCATGACGAAGTGGAGTGGACAAGGCGGAGTCGAGGGCAGCAGTCTGGCGATCCAAGGCGTCGTCGAACGGGTCGGCGAAGACGTCATCGCGGAAGGGGCAGTAGTACCGCATGTGCCGCCGCAGCCGCGTGCGACTCGACACCTCCAGCTCGCAGTAGTCGCACGTGAACACACGCACTGGTGGTGGTGGTGGTGGTGGTGTGGGTGCCGGTCCTGGTGCTGGAGAGGCTGCAGGGACGGCAGACTCGAGAGACAGCTTCTGTGCGCGACGTGATGTCTTGCGGGTGGCCTCGTCCGTCACAGGGTTGGTGGGACCGCGGCAGTGCACCTCGTGAAGAACGCGTGTGGCGTGCCAGCCGAAGCACTTGCCACAGTGCGCACACTGCTCCAGTGCCGCTGTGGGTGGCGGTACAGTCTGTCCATTCGCTGCTGCTGATAGTGATGGTGATGTTGGTGATGGGCCTGTGCAGGGGGAGAGTTTCTTGGCATTCCGCTCGGGGCCAGCGACTGCCGTTGCGGCCGTGGTGCGCGGCAGGGCGAAGGGTGGGGGCGCCCGCGGTGGGACTGCCGACCCGTGGGACGGTGAGGGCGTGCGTGGCGCCGCGATCGTGCGTGGTGGGGTCCGTGTGACGTGGCGACTGGCCCGCACGGCCGGGCTGGCGAGCTCTGCGTGCCGGATGCGAACGTGGCGCTTCTTGTTGGTGCTGGTTGTGAAGGCGTCCGCGCAGAAGGGGCACTTGTACGGCCTCTCGAGGGTGTGCACACGCAGGTGCCGCCGGAAGTTGCTCCGCACACCACTGTAGGTCGCGTCGCCCTCGAAGACCTTCTGGCAGTACGGGCACACGAGATGCACGCGGCACGTCGAGGTGTTCGCTGCCTTCCCTGTTGGGTTCGCGTTGCCAGTGGGGTTTGACGGCCTGGACCTGCTCCTTGTTGTTGTTCGCGATGACGATGACGAGGGCGATGACGACGATGCAGCAGATGAAGAAGTACTCGTGGCAGACGTGGATGAAGCAGACAAGGCGCCGTCGCTTGGCGTTGAGGAGGAGCTCACCGCTTTCTCATCCGCATCACTGTCGCCCTGTCCAGACGGCATTCAGTGGCGTTGATGTGTTATGCGGTTGATTGCGTGTGTGTGTATCCACTGCATGGACTACTGTGTGTGTGTGTGTGTTTGCTTTTGCTCTTTTGGTAGAAAGTACAGATAACAACAAGATGAAGAGAGGAAGGAAGGAAGGAAGAGTGGAGTGAGAGGGTGTTGAGCAAAAGGTATAGTTTGAGAGCAACTCGATCGAAAAGGGTGCACGTCACAGAATGAGGTGAGAGTTCATGAATGCACTTGCCGTTTCCTTTTTGTTTTCAGTAGGACACAACGGAAAAACAGTCACGCATTTGTGTGGTGTATATGTCGGTTTGTTCATGTGTGTATATAGAGAGAGTAAGAGGGAAAAAATCTAGATCCGAAAGATCGGCGAAGCCGTCAATCGCATGACAGAGAAAATTGCGTGTTGCAAAAACACGCTTTCGTGTCAGTTTGTTTGTTTGTTCTTTGCGTTTTCCTGCGCTGTGTTGAAGAAAAGAAAGTGTGACGGAAAACACAGGCAAGGAGAACAGGCGGAGGGGAAAAAAAGTGGAAAAAGAGTGAAGAAGAAAAAAAGCTATGGTGCAACGCAAATAGGGGAGGAGAGACCGCTAGCGAGTGAGGTTGAGGTGGACAGCAACGTGTTCTCTCTCTCTCTTTCTGTGTACGGTGCTCTGCGATCAGGTAAAGGGAAAGGCCAGCCTCGTCATTTCAGCTGAACAGTTTGTTGGTTGGGTTGGGTTGGGTTTCACTTGCGCGACTCGGCGGTGGAGACCTGCGTCTCCTTTTCGACACGGCGCATCTTTTCAGCGGGCACACCTTCCGCCAGCTCGTGGCGCAGAAGCCAGACCTTGCGATAAAGACCGCAGCCGTAGCCGTTCAGACTGAGGTTTGACGCGAGCACACGATGGCAGGGGACGATGAGGCAGATTGGGTTGCTGCCCATCGCGGTTCCAATCGCACGCGCGGACATGCGCTCCTTCTTCGCCTCGGCAGCGACCACATCACCGAGCTTCTTGTACGTCGTGACTGTGCCAGACGGAACCGTTGTGTGCAGCGTGCGCCAGACCTGGCGAAGAAACGGCGACACATCGGGTGCGAGGGCGATGGGGATGCGACTGAGCAGCGCGTCCATTTCGTGTCGCTGCGCCTCCAGTGAATGCAGCGTGGAGACGACGCGCACCTCCTCCTCCTCCCGGCGCCGCTTGCGAGAGGGCACGGCCTCGAAGTCCTTCCCCGCCGCGTGGTGCGCCAGATCCGCAAAGGGAGAAGCTGCGAGGCCGCTCGCGTTGGCGCCGTGAAACGCAAAATAGGCGCCAAGAAGCTTGGCGGACTCGGCGCCGGGTGTGGACTCGGCGGGGTTCGCCTCACGATGGAACACCACGTCGCAGGACTTGTAGAACTTGTTTGAGATCTCCTCCAGCGATGGCTTCTCCCGGTCCGTGAAGTTGGCGCAGCACACCTCGCCCTTGCTGTTCGCGTAGATGAAGAAGGCGCCAATCGGGGAGGGCACCTCGTGACGGTACATGTGCACGACTGGGCGCACAAAGGTTGGGACAGGCGTACGCATCGTTTGTTGTTGTTGTTGTTGTTGTTGTGTGTGTGTGTGTGAAAGCGAGATGAGCAAAAGGCACGATGACTATCAGTTGGCGTTGTCGACAAGACACGAAGAGGGGGGCGGTGTGATAGGAGACAGAGAGTGGATTGTGGGTATTTGTATCTGGAAAAACAGTGGAAATAGCAACAAGACGGTATGGTGGCCAATTTTGTATTGGTCAAACAAACGGTGCGCTGCACGGACTGCACTGAGTAGAGCGAGCAGATCCAGTGTGGTGCTTCCGTCACTATCGTTGTCACTCACTTGACGTTGTGCATGTTGAAATCGTCACTGCACGTTGACTGTTCACTCTCATCCCGTGACAATGCTTTTTGCTTTGTGTTTATGGCAACTGTTTGTTGGTGTTACTGGGGTTAAGCCGGTTAGGAAAAAGGAGTATTAGATGTGCCATGCACGCTCTCTCTCTCTCTTTTAAGCGAGTGGTGAGAGAGAGAGACAGAGAAAAGGAACAAAAAGGATAACGTGTGTATCAAACAAAGAAGAACGAAGAAAACAAACAACAAACAAACAACAACGTGCAGGCAGGCAAGCGAGACTAGCTCATCGCGTGGAGCACATCCTGGCCAGTGATGTTCGACAGGTTCGTGCACATGGTGCGCGCGGCCTCCACCACGTCGTCGTCGCGGTCCTCGGTCAGCTCCACGACGGCCGGCAGCACCTCGGCCATCAGGCGCGAGGCCAGCTCCTCGCCGCCGTCCGCGTACACGCCGTCGAGGCACATGACTGTCTGGTAGCGCACGAGACGGCTCGGGTGGCGCAGTCCACGCGCGAGCTCAGCCTGCGCCTTGCTCTGCAGCTTGCCGGAGTGAAGGCAGGCGAAGAAGGCACGCACGGCGGGAATGACGGCGTGTTCGGCACGGAACGCGTACGAGTGGGCGTCGTCCTGCAGCAGCGCAAGGTTCGTGAGCTGGTGAATGAGCGCGGGCATGAGGCCGTTGAAGACCTCCGGCGTGGCGAAGAAGATGTCCAGCGGAATGCTGTAGTCGTAGTCGGGGCCGGGGGTCTGCGCCTTGGACATGCGGCGCACTGTCTCCAGCGCGCCCTCCAGCGTGAGGGCGAGCAGCGAGGCGTATTGCTTGGCGGGGTGCGTGCCGGCGCTGCAGTACGTGTGAAGCGTCGACGTGACGTACGTGATCAGCACAGGGAAGCCAAAGTCGAGGATGCTGCCGAGCTTTTCGAGAAGGTGGTTGACGAGCGCGTAGAAGGTCAGCCAGCGGTGGAGAGTGGTCCGGGAAAGCTGCTTGGCCGCATCGCTGTCGCTGTCGGAGTCGCCACCAGCCGCCTCCGCCTGCTTCCTCTTCTTCTGTTGCTGCTTGCCTGACGTGGATGTTGCCGCGAAGGCCCACTCCGCCACGAGGCGTAGGAACTTGATGCAGTGCTTCGGCTTGAACTTGAGGAAGAAGGTCGTGAAGGCATCCAGAACTGGCTTGACCACCTCCGCCGGCGGCATCGTCATCGTGACCGCGAGTGCCTCGAGTGCAGAGAGCCAGAAGTTGTCCTCTGGGGTCGTGCCGTCGGTGAGCATGGACATGTGCGCGAGCTCCTCCTTGCGCAGGTTCTGCACGCGGCGCTGCACGCACTGGAAGAAGGTGTGGAACGAGTGTGTCGCGACGAGCAGACGAAGCTGCGATGCAGGACGGCGCCCGCCTGTGGGGCCCGTGGTGGTCGTCGCCATTGTCGCCAGCGCGGCTTGCTGTGCCTTGGAGCCGACAATGACAGCCGTGTTCACGTACGGGGTTCCGCGCACGCACGCCGCGCAGGCCTCCAGGAACAGCTGTGGCTCCAGCAATGCCTCCAGCATCGTCAGCAGCTCCGTGCACAGGTAGTTCGTTTCGGCGTCATCGACGTTGGTCAGGTGTGTCGCGGCGAAGAGCACACGCGGCAGGAACGGCTGGCTGAACTGCCAGCACGCTGGGTAGCAGCGCACGAACGCGGAGAGTGTTGTGCGGCGCAGCAGCGAGCCGCCTGCTCTGTGCGTCACGACAGCTGGCAGCTCCACAACCTGAAACACGGCGGCGGCGACGATGGTCTGGAGGACATCCATGCTGTGTGGGGCCGAGAAGGCGACGCCCATCACCTGCAGCGTGGACGCCAGCATCGTCATCAGCATCGCCACCGTCGCCAGGAAGCCCTCCTCAGCGAGTTGGCTGTAGGCCGAGGCGGAGCTGGCGAAGGTGCCCGTGGAAGGCGCCACTGCGTCCTCCTCATCCGCATTGCCGCTGCGACTGGGAGGAGCGGCGCTGAAGCTTGGGGCGTTGGCAGCGCGGCGAGCAGGCGCGGAGGCCTGTGCCTTGCCAGCAGCCACCGTCGTGGTCGCGGTCGCGGTCGTGCGAGACGGCACCTGGTACAGCTTCTGGGTGCAGAGTGTCAGCTGCGGCACCCACTCGGCGCACAGAGCCTCGAGTGTGGCGTGCACAGCCTGGATGCGCGCCTTGTTGCCGAACAGCTTCGACAGCGTCGCCTCCGTCACACGCTTGCTGCGCGACGCGTTCAGGAGCGTCTTCTCCGCCTGCGTGCTGCCACCGCTGCCGATGATGCGAATCAGCTCCTCCATGCACGCCGTCGCGAGCTGAGCCAGGTTGAAGACGGCCTCGAGTGCGTTCAGCGGCAGCGCGAGGTGCACGAGTGACTCGCCGGACGTGGCGGCCACCACCGTGGTGGCGCCGCGCGTCACGGCGTACAGACTGCGAATCGCGGCACGAAGGATGGTCTCGACGAGTGGGTAGAGGCTGAAGGAGCGCTTCGTGGTAAGCGGGCGCGCCTTGATGCGGATCAGATCCATCAGCGTCAGGCGCTTACGTGGGTCACGAAGCTCGCGACGGTGCTGCTCGAGCTCCTCGTCGGTCAGCGTGTTCTCCACCGTCGGCAGTGAGTGGTGCAGGCGGTCCAGGAGCACCTCGAGACCCTTCTGCTGCAGGGCAGTGCGCTGGTCAACGAGCAGACGGCTCAGGCACGAGACAAAGGTGGGCTCGTTGATGCCTGCCAGCACGCACGCCAGCGCATTGCCGGCGAGCAACTCCAGCAGCATCACGTACGCCTTCTCCTCGCTGTACTCGGCGTTCATCGTCGTTGTGGCCGCCATCGTTGTGTTGGACGCAGCCTCGTTGGCTGTCTGTGCGTTGAGGTCGCTGTAGTGGGCGAAGAGCTCGAGCGCACTCACGAGCAGATCCATGCATTCGGCGCTGGTGTGTGTGCCCTCCTCTGCCTTGCGCGTGTGGGTATCCTGGTCATCCTCCTGGCCGTCGGCCTCCGCACCGGTCTTGGACGCGGCACCCGTGCGTTGGCTGCGATGCTGCAACTCAATGAACGGGCCGAGAAAGCTGTCCGATTTGACAGAAAGATTCACCAGAGCGAGGAGGGGCTCCTGACGATTGATGATCTGGTTCGGCTTCACGAGCCGGCGGAAGAGGTGAAGCGTTTCCTCGACGTCCTTGTGGGCGTCGCTCGTCTCGTCCTCCTCATTGGTGGGCTCGGCAGCGAGCTGCGCGGCGGGATCCATAACAAGGCGCATGAGCTGCGAAATGCACGTGATCTGTGTGTGGATGTCAAAGCTACCGAGCACCTCCTGGCACACTTCCACCGCAGAGCGGTACCGCAGCGCCTCCGTCTTTTCAACCGGCTCGAGACGGATCAGCAACGCCGCGAGAGGGATGTGCAGGTACGCGTTCAGCTGGCCCGAGGCGGCAGTGGTGTCGTCACCAGCCGCACTCCCACCCGCACGGGTGGGTAGTCCACGCAGCGAGAAGAGCGGCGCCAGCGCGCGAAGGAGCTCCGTAATGGCGTCGAGACGGGCACGGGAGATATCGCCGTCACCGTCACTCTCGCCGTGCGCATCGGTGCCACTCGTCGTGGTGGTGGTGAGCAGCGTCGCCATGAGCAGAAGACTCTGCTTGACGAGTGTGCTGCGCACCCTGAAGGTGCCCTGCGCATCGTGCTCGGAGAGCGCGCTGGACTGGTGTTCGCAGAGGTGCGTCAGGTCGTGCAGCAGCTGCACAACGCGCTGAACGTACGGCGTGACGAGACGGTGGCTGCCTTCGATCGTCGTGAGGGCGCCGGTCACGGAGGCGGCGCCAACATCGTCGCCATCCTCGGCCTCGGGCGCCAACAGGCTGCACATGTCGCTCACAGGGAAGCGCTCCAGCAGTGTTTGCACGAGCGTGAAGAGCGAGGCCTCCTCGTCCTCGTCGTCGAAGGCGATCGCCGGCGTGGCCTGGAGGAGCGCGGAGAGCAGATCGAGGCAGCGCAGGTGGGTCTCGGTCTTGTGCCAGTGCGGCGTGGCAGACGTCTGGCGTGGCTCGGCCAGAGTGGCGGAGATGACATCGAGCACATTCATCGCGTACGCAAACGTGAAAGGCGTGCTGAGTGCGCAGTTTGAAGCTGGCAGCCAGACGTCGTCATCGAAACGCGACGGCGCCGCAGCGCCGGCCTCTTCGTCGCCTGCGGCCTGCTGCGCGGTGTGTGCACGCGCCTGCGGCGCCAGCGCCTGCATGAGCTCCAGCAGCACCTCGAGGCGATCCACGCCATCCGCAACTTGGGTGGTGGCCTGGCGCGCTCCCTTCTCCTGCGTCCCCGCCGTCAGCGACGCCAGGAACGGCAGGAAGAAGCGGTGGAAGCCACCCACGGTGCCCACGCACAGGGTTGCCACGTCGTTGCCGATGACGCTGACCGCGCCGAGCACGATGGGTCGCAGCACCGCGGCCACCGCCTCCAGATACGCCTCTGTCTCCCCTGACGCGGCATCCTTGCTCGCCTTCGCGTTCGACTTGCTCGCTGTGAAGATGAGGGGGTTGCGCGTGGCCTGAGAGCTGGTCTCGGCAAGACGACCACGCTGCATCGCCGTCGCCAGCAGGCTCAGGGCCAGGCGGTAGACGGGGCGCGTGCGGTGAACGCCGCTAGTGCCGCTGCGTGTGGCGAGAAACGGCGAGCGCAGCAGCGCCACGCAGAGTGTCACGGCCGGGTCCTGCGCGACGTCCACGCCGCTCGGGGCGAGCTCCACGCGGCGGCAGGCCACCTCGAGTAGCCGCGCGGCCTCCTCGGGCACCTCAGCCGCCGCCTCCTTGGCGACACGGGCGCGGCTCTTGGACTTGTGGCTCTTGCCTGGCGCGTCCGTCTCGCGCGCCAGAGACGCAAGCGGCAGCTGGGACAGCAGGCGCGGCAGAATGACGGCGAGGTTCAGTCGAGCGCCGCCTGCAGCCGACGCGGCACTCTTCTTGGTCTGGTTGCTGTTGCCGTTGTGGCTGGCGTCCAAGACGGGGGCGAAGAAGTACGTCAGCACATCAGCAGCCATCGCGTGTGGCACGACGTAGCGCAGCGTCGCACTCGTCTCATCACGCTCTTCGGGTGTCAGCACCGCCTCGACCGGCTCCGCGACGAGCTGCGCGACGAGATCAGCCGCGGCACGCGTGAGTTCGAAACGAGACGCCTCGCGGGCCATGGACTCGATCACGGCGGAAATGGTGGTGAGAGAGAGACCGAGGCTCTTGTCCTGCATGGCAGCGTGCAGCACAACTGCGGTGGAGGACGTGCGTGTGGCGCCGGGCAAAAGGGTGGCCTGGAGCTCCTGAAGGAGTGCCACGCGGTGGTTGAGCGGGGCCCAGAGAGGGAGGAGCAGCGCGAGCGCGATGGCCGCCTTGGACGTTGCCGCCGGTGCCGCCGCCGTCGTCGCGGCAGGTCGCGTGAGGGCATCGTAGACGAGGTGGAACCAGTCGACGGGGTACAGCGCGGTCGTGGTGGGGTGTGACTGCTGTGAGAGCAGATCGAAGAGCGCCGGTGCGAGGAGCTTCGGGCAAGACGCCAGCGGCGGCAGCGCCGCGCCAAGCACGCCAAGCACGCCGAGTACACTGAGCACCGTGGTGGCGGAGACAGCGGACTTGCTCAGCCACAGCTTCACCACAGACTGACAGACGGCCGCCAGGCGCGCGGTCAGGCGATCGTGCGGCACGTACTCGCTGGCCAACACGCTGTTCTGCACACCGCGACCCACCGCCACGCGCGACTCCCCGGTCAGCGCCTGGCGTGCCGCACCACGCTGCGCGGCGACACGCAGGCCCAAGTAACCGTGGCGCGCGAGTGACGCGGACTCGGCCTCTTCGTCGCCGGCCACGCGTGCTGACCGTCCCACGAGAAGCTGCGAAAGGCGTGCAGCCCCGGTGGACGGCTCTGCGATGAGCTGCGCCGCCACAGCGAGGCACAGCTCCAACTCCACCGCCTCCGCAGCGGCAGCCGCCGATACGTCGTCCGCGCGCGCGAGTTGCTCGAGGCGCGCCGTGAGGCGTGGCAGCTGGCACTCGGCCTCGGTCCACGCGTCGGCAAGCAGCGCCGCGCACTCCCACAGTGCGAGCGCAGGTCCTGACGAGGACGTGGCTTTCGTGGCAGCCGCGTCTCCTTGGGCATTCTTCTGCGCGTCCTCATCATCATCATCGGAGCTATCCGGCGCCGCACGTGCCTTCCCACCACGACCACCACCAGTACGCGCCTCTGTCGGCATCGTGGCCGATGGGGTCACCACACTGAACAAGGCGGATGACAAGGCTGTGGCGCACGGTTTGAGAGTCGGGTAGACGCTCTGCAACAGCGCGGCTGTCTTCTCCGTGAGTGCCTTGGCAGTCTCCGAGACGAGATCGTGTGCGCTGAGAAGGTAGAGCTGCACGGTGAGGTACACCGCGCAGGACCGCACAGGCGCCGCCGCATCCTCGGAGTCCGATTCGCTGCTGCTGTCGAGGAAAATGCGCAAGGCCTGATCGAGGTACACCTCACGGACCGCGCCAACGTGCAGAATGGCGAGCTGGTGCAGCGCACGCAGCAACAGGCGGCACGCGTTGACGCAGAAGGCCGCATCCGGCATCTTCTGTGCATCGGCCACGCGTGGTGCCTTGGCGGCTGCCTTGGACTTGGACTTGGACTTGGACTTGGTTGGGGCGTCGCTCGTCGCGGAGAGGAGGTGGTGCTGCAGCTGTGCGAGTACGCTGGCGCACACGGTCATGAGCTGCAGTGCGGTCTGCTGATCGGCCTCGAACTCAGCCACGTGGGCGAGCAGCTCGAGAAGGGAGCCCTTCGCATCGCGCTGGTAGTGCACGGCACGCGTGCCGTGGAGAGGAGCCTCGCCGTCCTGGTCCTCAGCCCCGGCCTCTTCGTTGACGGCCTCACCCTCATTGTTATCATCACTCGCACCGGTGCGACGGGCAGACGAGCAGACGGCGCTCAGCGGCACGGTGCGGAGAGCCTCGATGGCGACCTGGCGCACAGCGGGGAGTGGGTGCAGCAGGCAGGCAAAGAGCGGCAGCTTTTCCGTTGTGGTTGCGCTTGAGCGGGTCTTGACGGAGAGCATGTGGTAGCGGGCACCACCCAGGTGGCGGGACAGGAAGAGCACGGCCGCCTCGGACGCCTTCTTCTTGCTCTCAGCTGTTGTCATTGTCGTCGTCGCTGTGGGGGAAGAGGACGAAGTGTCAGCCTGCGTCTGCGTCTGAAGAAGGTCTGAGAGGGTCTCGTCAAAGGCACGCTGGTAACGCCCTTCCAGCGCGAGTGTGACGCGGTCCAAGAACTTACTCGAGAAGGCGGAGGCGGCAACCGCGGCAGCACCAGCAGTAGCACCGTCCTCTGGGGTGCGCTTGGCCTCGTAGGCCATGAGCTGCCCCAGGTAGAACTTGACGGAAGTGTGTGAGAGTGGCAGCTCCTCAGCGGCAAGCGTGAGGAAGTCCAGCACTGCACGCGGCACCACGTCCAGCGACTGGGCCACGGCGAGGCGGCCGAGACCGTACTGAAGCAGCACCGTCACGAGTGTGCGAAGCGGCACATCGGCGCGACGCGTGGGGTCGGCCATGCGCAGGGTTTCGTGCAGCATCGGCATCCACTGCGCCCAGGGCAGCTCCACAAGCGAGGCGAGGTGCGGCCCAAACGGCAGATCCTGCACGACGGCCAGCTGTGTCGTGAAGAGCAGGTCCAGCAGCTGCAGGAGGTCCACCAGCGGCACCACGGGGTGGCTCGACGTGCCGGACTCGAGGAAGCGCAGGAGCGGCTTCATGAGAGCGGACATCATCGGCGCCGTGAACTGCACCTCCCCACTCCAGCTCGCCAGCACGACGAGCGCGGTGCAGACAACGTCTCTGTTCTCGGGCTCTCCACCACGACGTCGGCGTGCGGGACCTGCCGCGGCCGCCTCCCCGTCGCCCCCCGTTTCGCGGTCCTCGTCCTCGTCGAGGTGGAGCATGGCGTCCGCGCTGCCCAGCTCCGCGCCAGAGACGTCACCGCTCAGAAACTCGAGCACAAACGGGACGAGCACGCGCCAGATCGACTCCGCCTCGGCGTGCGTGGCGAGACCAACGGCAACAGCCGCGAAGAGGGCGTTGGCGGCATTGTTCTGCACCTTGTAGCGAACGGCGAATGCCATGGTGAGGCACACCAAGCGAAGGGCCTTTCGGCTCTCAGCTGCAGCGAGGATAAGGTGCTCGCGCAGCAGAGGCGCGCCACGCTCCTGGTTCGTGACGAGAAACTGGAAGCCGGTGTCGCGCAGGTCCAGCATCAGCAACGCACGCGCGAAGAGATTGTGGTCGTGGTAGGGCAAGAAGGCACGCAAAACACCCATCACGTTGTACACGTGCACCTCGTAGACTCGGACAAGGTACTCGAAGACCTGCTGTGCCGCCGTCAAGAAGAGGTGTGGGCTGAGCAACGTGAGGAGGTGCTCGAGAAGGCGATCCAGCTCCTTGTTCTCGTGCGAGCTCAGCCGCTCGCGCTCCAGGCGTGTCTTTTGCGGGCTGAAGAGTGGCTCAATAAACGCGTGGAACCGGTTGTCGATGACGACCAGCGTCTGCAAGCCGGCGGTGGCGAGTTGATGTATCTGCTCGCGTGTGAAGCTCCGCGCGTCATTCTTGTCAAACAGAAAGGAGACGCTGAGGTGCTTGTTGCTGCTCGGGCGCTGTTGCAGGCGCTGCAGCTGCGAGGCAAGCTGAGAGGTCATACTGACGCTTCTCTCAGTGTGTGTTTGTGTGTATTTCAATTATCAAAAAAAAAGGTAAGGGTTGACTTGCAGTCTTAATCGGCAAACAAAAATGGCTACGGATTTGTTTTATACGTTCTCTTTGGGAAGTTTACAACTTTAGCTTACGGCTTTGAGGATGAAGAAGAAGCACATAGAGGAAGAGTGATGAAAGGAAGAGGAAGAGGGAATACAATCGAGAGAGATGAGATCAGTGAAGGACACAAACGCATTCACAACTTCGCCAATCACAATGAGAGAGCGCCTGGCCAAGGATTCACGCTCGTGTCCAATTCATGACGAAACGACGCTGTGCTCTCGCGCTCCCTGTTGTGCCTGTTGCACCATCAGTGTCAAGAGATTGGTCGAAGCAGGTCTCAGCATGCGCGGCTCGTGCAACTCAAGCGATTCGCTTCTCGTGGTCCGTTGTCAAACTCTTTGTGTGGCGTTTCGTCCAGTGCCCAGTGAACACAAAAGTGACATGGCGATCACACCGAGGGAGAAAAAAAAGAATAACAAAGTGTGTGGCCTTGTGAGCAAACAAGGAAAAAATGGTTTTCAAGTGCAGTTGGCACACAAGCGTGGCCGTGGATGACAACAAACAGAGAAAAGGGGGGACGAAAATGGCAAGGACAGACAAGCGCGAACGGTTGTTCGCCACGTGATCTTCATCTCGCTCGCGCACTCACCGCCCCGATCCTCGTCGCCCGCCGTCTGCGCCACCTCGTTTGCTGTCGCCATTGCCATACGCCTCCTGCGTCTCGCGCCCACGCTTACGTCGCCCCGTTGTGGTGTACAGTGTCGCGCCGACGTCATGGGCACTGCCATCGTCGTCATCATCCTCATCGCCTGTGCCGCGCCCACTTCGACGGCGACCCGCAGAGGCCCAGAGCCCTTTCTCAGCACCCTGTGCGGCGTATCCCGTGCTCGCACCCACAGAGTTCGTCGCCCCCGCGGTCGTCGCCGTGCGTGCCACGGCGCTGCCGCTGCCATTGCGTCCACTCGCCTTGAGCCGCTCAACGCGACCAATCGCGCCGACCGACGACGATGAAAAGACCCGCTCAGCCGGTGAGAAGGAGTGCACGCGTGCGCGGAAGGCCAAGTTACTTCCGACGATGTTTGCTGCCAGATTGGGCAGGCCACTCCCGCCCGTCGTGGTGGCACCCGTCTCGCCCAGCAGCAGCAGCGCGTCGTCCTCCGCGAGCGGCGATGCCGGAAAGCCGCGTCCGCCACCACCACCGACGCTGTCCAAGCCCAACGGTGAGCCCTGGCCGAGGCCCAGTCTCGCGGCGCTTCGCGGGCTGCCACTCGTGGTCCCGCCCGCGTGCACCAGCGTTGACCGCTCGAGGCCAAACCCGTCGAACAGAGATCCGCCGAGCTCCACGCACAGGCCGAGGTAGGCGGTCTCCATCGCATACACGTTCAGGTCCGTCTCCGCCATGGCGCTCTCCAGCTGCTCGCGCTGGTGGAGTACGGTGATGAGCTGTCTCTGCACGGCAACAGGGAGCGGGGTGTCGACCTCGCGGAGGTGGGAGCGGGGGGCTTCCCGAGCTGCGCGTGGTGGCATACTGACTAATGAGTGGCAATGCGCAACGACAAATCGCTGTTAATTATTATTGTTGTTGCTGTTGCTGTTGCTGTTCTGATCCTCTCGCACTCTCGCCAACGACTGCTAGAAATAGAAAAAAAAGATCAACGGAAAGGGTAAGAAGGATGGATGCAAAGGAAGGTGGGGTCAGTGTGTGTGTCTTGGATAAAGGCACAGAAGGGGAGGCCAGGTGGACGTTTCATCGTTCCAACGAATCACGTGACGAGGAAATGATAATGTGGAAGGGAGTATTGAATATTGAATAGTGGTGAAACAAAACAAAAACGTACTCAATAAAAAAAAAAGAGACGACGATAATAATAGTAATGAACAGAGTGGACAACAATAACAAAAGGGAATTGGGAGGGGGTTGGGGGGAAGAGTCGTGGCTGGACTAGGAGACTGCTGGCCTAGTGTTTAGCGGACTCTGCCAGCTGCTTCTCCACGAGGTCGGCAAGGCCCTCCGCGAGCTTCAGAATAGTTTCCTTCTCCGACAGTCCATCGACAAAGCGGCGCGGAATGCCGGAGAGCCCGACCTGTGCACCCGCCAGCGCACCAGTCAGCATGGTGCGCGCCGCATTCTGGCCGCCTCCGTTCAGCGCGCTCAGCACGGCGTCCTCAAAGCTGTTCGGAAAGCGTGCAGCGAGGTAGTAGCAGGCGGGCAGCACGTGATAGGCTGCACACGGCAGCCCGTACAAGAGGCACACGCGCCACGCGGGCTCGATCTGCATGCCCGAGTTTGGCTGCGTCGACTGCTTTGCCGAGACAGCGCAGGTCCACGGCGTCAGAAGCGCATCGGGCGAAACGAAGCGCCCCGCACGCGGTGGTTCCTGTGCACCTTCCGCTGGCGGCTCATGGGTCTTGCCCACCGTGACGCAGTGGAACGGGAGTGCGCCGGAGTCCACCTCGGCCATGAGGCGATCGCTGATGCTCTCGTCGAGTAGCATGCCACGCACAAGCTGTCCCAGCACGGCGTTGTACGCCACCGCGAAGCAGACAATGAGCTCGTCGTCCTGCGTCAGGAGGGTGTCGGCGGACACGGTCTCCGCCATCTTGGTGGGGTCGTAGGCGTACAGAATGCCAAGTGCCAGGTTGCGTTCAATCGCCTCCGTGGTGTCTGCCTTGCTCGCTGCCTGGCCCCACGGCAGACCCAGCTTCACACGCGCCTCGTACGCGTGGCGAATGGACTGACTTGTGTAGCCGCCCGGTCCACCGCGTGGGGTCCCGTCGAGCTTCGGAAACAGCTCAGTATCAAGTGTGTGCTGGAAGGCGTCGGCCTGGTAGCCACCGTCGCGCAGTATCGTGGAGAGCATCAGCTGGAGAATGGTGCCGGCCTGCGTGGAGTCGCCAGCCTTGAGCTGATCGTGGTAGCGGCCCTTGACAGGGTTGGTGTAGTCAGTGACGTACGCACCGTGAGCTGCGCGCATCTCTTCGAGATCGTAGTACCAGTGCACGCCCATGCCGAGCGCGTCGCCAACAAAGGCCCCGACGATGGCGCCCACGACACGATCACGAACAGTGGAAGATTGCATCCTCTACCTTGTTTGGTTGTTTGTTTGTTTGTGTGAGGAGAGAATGGAGTGGAGTATCTCTGAAGAGCAGCAGCCAATGGACACAAGGAAGATATCAAAAAAAAAAAAAGCGGTGACCAGATGTGGGCAGACGAACGGAAGAGATGGAATGTGGGGGGGATAAGAGAGAAAAGTGAGATAAGAGAGACAAGAAAAAGATGGCGTTCATCAGCGAAGCAGCGAGAGTCCAAGTGGAGCGGCGACCCGCATCCGTTGGTGTGTTTTCGGCCCTCTGTATCCAAGGCGGGGAAGCCCTGCAGAAGTGTGAGCTAGGTGGGCCGCCATTGCGCGCTCAAGATACACACCGCACAGTGTGTGGAAAGAAAATAGAAGACAGGAAGAGAGTGAGTTCATTTTCCTCATCAAAATGAGCCAATGACGAAGTGTGCAACGTACGAGGAACAAGAAGAAAAGAGAAACGAAAAAAACGAAACGAAAAAAACTGAAAAAGGGGGGGATAGTCTCAAATGTTAGTGCGAGATGTGTGTGTTTATGTTTGCTTTGGCTCTTCGCTTTTTCTTTTTTCTTTTTCAGTATCCTTTAAAATTAGATCCTTCACACAGTCAGGGTAGGTCGGTAGGAGGGGGAAGATGTGAAAAAACAATGGGCAAGTGCTTGTCGTCTCTGTTACACAAGAGCAACGAGTTGGGCGACGAAGAAAGAGAAGGGAGAGCTTGTTAAAAAAGTAGACTGTGTGTGAGCGTCACGTGAAGACTGACAGGTCACTCTCGTCTCTATTGATATAACGAGAAGGGGGAAAAAGGGGGGTTCCTGGGAGGGTCACAAAAAAAAATCATCAATACTTCACAATCGTACACTTCTCCTCCTCGACAAAAATATTATTTTTCCCTGGTGCCGTGCTCTCTGTGGTTTCTGTCACTTAAGCGATATGGGGTATGTGTGGGTGTGTCTCTGTGTAAATAACAACAAAACAAAAACAAAGAATGCGGTGTCTGACGATGTGGGGACGTCGGACAAGCAGAAAACAACAAAGAAAGGAAAGAACGGAGTCACTCAAAGGCGAGCGACTGAAATATAGCATGCAAAGGCAAGGAAAAAGGGTCCGCACAAATCTGCTTGTTCAAATGTATTTTTTTTTTCAGAGAACGATAGGACTGAGGAAGCCTAAAGGTGGTACTCATGGATCGATCCCTTCTTGCTGCCTGGGCCCATGTCAAGCAACGGCTTCATGATACCGTTGTCGAGACTGTACACCCACCCGTGGAGGTGCAGGGTTTTGCCATTGGCGCGCTTCCAGCAGCGTTGGACGATCGACGTCTGGGCGAGGTGACGAACCTGCTCCTGTACGTTAAGCTCTGTCAGTCGGTCCTCACGCTCGGCCGGATCGGCGATCGCGTCCAGCAGCGGCTGGTGGAGTTTGTAGACGTCCTTGATTGAATTCAGCCAGCCGTTTAGCAGTGGTCCGTGGTCAAGCCGGCTCATGGCAGCGTGGATGCCACCGCAGCCGTAGTGGCCGCAGACAATGATGTGCTTGATGTGTAGGTACTCGACGGCGTAGTTGAGCACACAGAGGAGGTTGAAGTCGGTTGGGACCACAAGATTCGCCACATTGCGGTGGACGAAGATCTGACCCGACGTCGTGCCGGTCACCATGTTCGACGGCACACGACTATCACTGCACCCGATCCACAAAAAGTCCGGCTCCTGGACAGCGCGCAGGCGAGCAAAGAAGAGCGGCTCCTTTGCGGCGGCCCAGCGCTTGTTGTTTTCAAGAAGCTGCTCGTAGGTAGGGTGCTCGTAGCGCACACTTCCGTCAGGCATCGCATAGTTCGGCACCACCACCAACTCCTCCTCCTTCTTCTTGTCAGCGTCTTGGCTCATAGTGCCTGGGGACAAGGAAGAACTTTCCTCGTGAAGCGAAAACGAAACGAGACTGGGAGTGGCTGGATCAACAAGTGAAGTTCGGGCACGTGTGTGAAATAGGAGCTAGGGGTCGCACAGTAGACTTTCAGAGATTTGGTTTCGTTTGGCAAAAGAGAGCTGTTGTGTGCGGGATGCATCACAATGTCGAGGAGAGCGTGGGGGAAATGAGGAACCAATGGAGAGAGTGTGTGGGTCTGGGTGTGAGAGAAGGAGAGGACTGCGCGGAGAGGGACAGAATACCCGAGTGGAGGCACGTACGTGAAACCACAGTAGGACTACTGACGTAAACGTAGAGGGAGTAGATGTGTTCACGTCGTTTGACAGCTCTGTTGCTGTGATCGGGTGCAAATGCACGTGCATACCCGATGAGCGTGACACGCAACGACTGTGAGCGCTGGATGAGTGTAGTGGTGCGTTTCGATTAACATGAGCTAACAACAGGAGTTGACGAAAAAAAAACAGATTCTCCGACACTACCAGAAGGTCGCACCAGGCACAGAAGAAAGCCACGTGCACCTCGGAATGTGTAGTTCAGCTCACCCAGTCCACCCCACAACACACACACACAGACAGAGAACATCTCACGCGCCTCAGGATCTCCTCGTGACACTAAGTCCAAGCCGTCGAGAGAGCAATAGCGCGTTGCACACAACACAAACACACACAAGCCACATGCACACACACACACACACAACGCGTCACCCAGCACACACCACGTCAGCACATGTTTATGCCTGTTGATTGATTGATTGCGGTCATCGGCAGAAGCGGTACGATAGCGATGCTGCATCAGTCTGTCATCATAGCGGTGTGGCAAACGCGGGCAGCGACGGCACGGCGCAACTGTGCGTCACGCCCACCAAACAAGCGGCGCAACCCGCGGCAGCAACCGACCAAGCGCATGCACTCGAAAAAGCGAGTGCGACACACACACAGACAGACAACCCAGCAATGCAGTGCGTGCCACACCGTCAGTAGCCCTGAAGAGTATCGGATCATGGGTTCACAGTGTCAGTAGCGGAGCAGGGTCAGTATCATCACGCAGTGCAGCACGCACACACCAACAGTAACAGCAGCAACAGCAGCAAAAGCAGCAACAACAGTAACAGCGCGCAGCGCATCAGTGTGAGCTGAGTTGAAGTTATGTCTTCACGAGGAGTTGTCAGGCTGACAGGAAACTATAAAGATTTCATCAAGCACACACGCAGATAGCAGCCCAACTGTTCAGGATCGTGTCATGGAACTCTTACATCTTGTTCAGTTACCGCGACGGCACTGCATGGTATCGGTCTATACAAATAATACGCGACGACGAGGAAGAATGCTTTGGTGTGGAAGAATAAAGGGTGCTGTGACAGTCAGTGGACATGTGATAAAGCAGACGAAGGTGGTTCTTGCCTCTTCAATGGCAGCTACATTGTTGTTTGGCGAGAGAGTCTTCACAGCTCCACGTCCCTACTTGGGCCACTGGTTCCTCATTCGGAATCTCCACAACTGGTTTAGGTTGGGTACGTGCTGCCATTCTCTTATTCCAGTGCATAAGGACACCTATTGGCAAGCCGAACCAGTTGTGAACGTCACGGCAAGAGCCGCGACACTTGGTCTTCCGTGGAGCAAGGAGTTGCTCTGTGGATCCATTTCTCTTGAGATGAAGCGTGTTTTGTGTATGTGTGTGCGAACATTGATTGCGCAGCACCGCGAGCCCACTAGGCCGTGAGTGTAAGGTGCAGTTTCAACAGGCCCGTCACTGAGCCTCGTGTCGAGCTGAGACCTATGCCCGCTGAAAGAAGAAAAACGGCAGGGCTGGCCAGCACGAAAAAGAAAAATGAAGACAGTAGCCGGTCATCTCAGCTCTGTTGTGTTTAGTTTACATTCACTTCTCCAGTCAGACAACGCCGGAGAGCAAGCAGAGAGACTCAATGATAACGAACAAGTGAGTCGCGTTAACAACAAAATTAAGACATCACAGAAACAAAGAATGAAACGGGGGGGAGCGACGGAGAGAACCCGATGCTTCGCAGTGCCAATGTTACAGCTCATCATCAAACTCAGATGCGCCGTTGAAGGCCTCGAAACCAGCTCCAGCTGAGGCAGCCGCGGTTTCCTCCTCCTCGCGCGCGTACTCCTCGGGGTTAGCATCCAGGTACTCGCTCACGGCGTNCCTCGCGCGCGTACTCCTCGGGGTTAGCATCCAGGTACTCGCTCACGGCATCCTGGCGAGCGGCGCGGCTCTTCTTGGCCTTGATCATGCGCGCGAACCCGTCCAGCACGTCGGTCGACGGCTTCGCGTCCGTGCTGTGCAGCGCAGCGACGGGTTCTTGTTTTTCAACGATGCCCGCTTCAGATGGGGTGTGGTCTTCTCGGCGCGGAGGGCGACGGGTCTCGGTCGCGGGCGGTGGTGTCGATGGCGGGCGCGGTGTCAGCGTAGCCGTCGGTGGTGTGTTGCTGGGTTTCACGTCAGCAGCGGCCTTGGCCGCGTCTGTGCGATGGTGTTCGTGGTGCTTCAGGGCCCACCAGTACATAAAGTCATATACGTCCTTAGGTTTCTGCTCTGTTGTGTCCAGCATGAACGAATTGAGGATCTCGCGCAGTCCGGTGCGCTCCACGAACGCGCGGTTCACCTGCCGCTCAGCTGCGTTGGGGTTTAGCGACATAGTTGTATCCGATCGCTCGTGACAGCAGAAAGTTTTCGAAACGAAAGCTTGTTTGCTTCGATGTGCGTTGATATGAAAGGATCGTAATGCTTAACGATCAAGTGCGCGAGAAGCGAAAAGGCGAGAAACAAAAAGAAAAGAAAAGAGGAAGGAAAGAAAGGGTGCCTCGAGGTCGTTCGTCAAACTGGAACAACTGGAATGAGAAGGGTGTCGCCCACTCTAATAAATTGAGAGGAGGCTAAAGGGAAGGCGAAGATAGAGATAGAGAGCAGGAGGATACGGGGAAAGGAGAGGGTGATGGTGGCCAGTGTTTGAGCTTGTCGCTCGTGTGTGTTGCGGCTATCCAGCTACCTTGCGTGAAGGAGAAAAAGTGAGAGACTAAGTGCGGCCGACCCTGCGAGATGACGGCCCGCGTTCAGTGCGTGCAAACAGCAAGAGAGTATGTGTGCTCATCACCGTCTGTTTTGCGGTGCGGATGGAAGAACCCTCCATGGTATGCGTTCGAGTAAGACTCGGTGGTTGAGAGGTAAAGTGTTGATGTTCGTGATAGTGTTATTTCTGTTGTTGTTGTTGTTGTTGTTGTTTTTGTTTTTTGCAATCACAGTTTACGAGTCGCGTCGCGGATGGAGAGAGGGAGAGAAACCATCAACGAAGAATGTTATAAACGAACGATTGAAGAGAACAATGTGACTCCAAGTCGCGGGCAAAGGCAAGGCGAATGTGCAGTCGCCTGTGAACGACCTAGAACCAAAAAAAAACGCAAAAAGAGAGAGAGAGGCCCTGAAACGTGTGGTCGTGTCCACATGCACGCACAGTGTGTCACAAGACAAAGTACGGGGAGGGCGATTGAGAGAGAGGCAGAGGTGAAGAATACATGTTTTGTCCTCTTTATTCGGCCGTAGTTCCTGCCCCAAAGCAATGTGGAGCGGCGAATGGTTGAGCACACATGCAAACACGTAATACTGACGCCCTCGCAACAACGATGAAGGAGAGAGAAGGGGGGAACAGTGGATACTCAAGCAGCCAAAGAGTACCCGCACAACGAGATCGAGAGAGAAAGAAGGAGGTGTCTCATGCGTGTGTATCATTGCGCACTCTCCTCGATCAGCGAGTCACGGCATGCGACGTAAAGCTGATTCAACCGCTCCACCTTGACGTACTCGGAGTTGGTGGCATCTGAGAGAATAGTCGCCACGAATTCGTTCGTTTGCGCCTCACGGGCTGCGACGCGCACCTCTACCTGACGAGCAGTTTGGATCTTTGCCTCCAGCTGTCGCAGGTGAAAAATATCGTATCCGCTATCCTCGAGAGCCATCATGTAGTGGTCGCGTGCGCCTTCGCGCTTCTCTTGAAAAAGGACCTTATAGCGTGCGAAAAGGGCGTGCAGAGCCTGCACAGCGCCGTCCGTGGTGGCATAGCAGGATGGCAACTCACGTGCATGTCGGGCACGCATCGCATCACGAGCGGACGTCGTGCCCTTGAACTTGGGCTTTGCTGATTTCTTCTGCTTCTCGGCCCAGCATTGCATGTATGCAAGCACGTCCTCTGGCTGTTCGGTGATCATGTCGTTCACCAGTTGCACCAGCGTATCACGCACCTCTGCACTAGAATTAGGGATGGACATGGTGAAAAGAAAAAAAGAACAAGAGAGAGAAACAGGGGTGAGTCTTGTCCACTGTGTGTACGTCCGTAGAAGGAGAAAAGAGAGGACAAATAGCACACTACTGCAGAGAGGAAGAGAGAAAGAGGGAGAAATGGGGAGCAGGGGATGAAAAGAGCAGGAACTTGTTCCCTCACTGGTTGTTTGGTTGTTGGCAATCTCTGCACCAAGAGACACAGCGCACGGACACAGAGTTGATCGACTTCGACGCTGCTGGCGTCGCTCTTGTTGTTTTATTTGAGTCACTTCTGTTTGGCGACGGAAAAGGAATAAAAGTACGAAAACAAAGTGAGCAGAAAAGCAAAAAAAAAAAAGATAGAGCAGATTGATGGGCGTCGCGCCGAAGTTCCGGCTAGTGCAAAAATATCATTGAGCCGTCAGCGCGGGTAAAGCCGGAGTAACGCGTGCGCAGCGAGACGCTCACGGTGTCTCCCTCTCCCGCGGGAGAGCCTTCGTGTGATGGCCAGGAACGTTCTCGCTTGGATCGAGCAGTCGTCGCCTTGAACGCAGGGTTTTCGTGGCACCTGCCAGTACACTGCCGCGGAGGAGGAGACGTGTCGGCGTGCCTCTGGCGCCATGGCGGTTGGAAGTGAGGAAGGTAGAGATCCCAGTTGAACCCCTGATCATTCGCGTCATCCAAATCTGGTGAGTCCGTCGTCGTCGTCGAAGGTGCCTCGTTCACATAGAGCCCTGTGCCGGCTGATGCGGCAGCCCGCCCTCGCGTATGGCACCAGAGCGCCCATTCTGCGGAGTCCCGCGACACAACGCGCTCCTCTCGCACGCAAATAGGCCGGCCATGCGCGGTTGTGAACATCGTGGGGATCATCAGACGCACAGTGACGGTGTGGTTGTCGGCAGCCGTTGCGGTGACAGCATCAAAAGCGGCTTCTTCGTTTGCGGCCAAATCAGTCCTGGCCATGTCCGTTGAGCCGTGCCGCACATCGCTGCACACGGCATCTGTTTCGATGCGTGCCTTTGCGATCGGCGCCCCGCCTGACTCATCGTCATTTGCTGGGGCGATGTCGACGGCTGCCGCGTCAGTGGCACAGCGTGCGGCCTCTGTGTGGCTGTCGTCGCCGAGCATAGCGCGTCAGTCTGTGTGTTGAAATTGTTTTAGAGTGTAGCTGTTATTGTTGCTGTTGTGTCCTCAGTTGTGAGTGAGTGAGTGAGTGAACGCCGGCAGGGCACCTTTTGTGAACGTCACTTCCAAGGGGCAAGAACCAACAAAGCCACGTGTAGCAAAAGAAGAATGAGAAGGAAAAAGATGTCGACTACTGCCAGAGAGTGGGTGGTTTCTGTGTTTGTACGGCCGCACCTGCAAGGGTAGAGCCCTGAAGAACTGTCAGTGGGAGGGAGGCGCACTGTTCACCAAAGTCTATGGTCACTTCGAGCATGCGTCTCTCTTGCGTGCAAGCCGCTGCCTCTCTCACTTTCACTGTCCAGCTGTGACAGTCTGGGGGGGAGGGTTCGTTTACCGATCTACCATGCAGTACTCGCGTGATTGTTGTTGTTTGCTGTTGTTGGTGTGTCGTATGGTATACTGCGTGTGGTTGTTGGTTAGAATTAGTGGACACACACACTATAAAGACACTATGAAGCACGAGAAAGGAAAAAAAGTCACACGGTGCGCTGTCGTATACTGGCAAGGAGGAAAAAATCGAAATCAAAAAAAGCGAAACAATGTAACGTGGACTTGTGCGGCACAGTCACAAACAGACTGTGGTGGATGGCACACCTCGGCCTGTACATATGAAGCGTGCTCATCGTGGAGAGAGCTTTACAACTCATCGAACTCGGGGCCGGTGGCTCGCTTCTTGGCCTCCTCGCGACGCATCTCAGCCCAGTACATCATGAACACATAGATGTCCTCCGGCTTCTCTTCCATCGCATCCTTGACAAAATCCTCGAGCACGCCGCGGACGTTTTTGCGCTTGAGGTACTCCTGATCCTCACGGTAGTGGGTCTGGCAGTTATCCATGGTGTGACAAGTGTTGTGTGTGGGAGGTCAGAGCCTGAGTGGGCGGGGTGGCCTCGCAGTGACGTATCGTTCTTGTGTTGCTCACTTGTGTTTTTGGCGTATCCTTGTTGTTCCCGACAAGAGGTGGAGGATCAAATAGTGAAGAGTATCAAAATGGGGAGAAAAAGTACAAGACAGTTGAAGTGAAAGAAGAGGAGAAGGCGAGAGTGAGAGGAATAGAGAGACTCATGCGTAGTGAGTGTCCGTGTTGTTCTTGTGGTTTGTACAGGCGTCTGATATGCTGAAAATCGACATGACCAAGAAGCGCGCCAAGTGGGATCCGCGGGTTGTGCGGTTGGGTTTCTCATGTCATTGTGCCTCAGTACGTTTGATTTGGTTCGTTGTTGTTGTTTTTCATTGATCGATCGGGTATGCATGCAAAAGGGGGGGAACATAAAGAGATGGAGGGAGGGGGGGGAGTATTTACTTTACATGAGAATTCACTTTTTGGTTGCCTGGAACGCGGCCACAGCCACCACTCCCTGCCGATCGTCGCGGTTGGGAGACAGCAGGCAGTTTCGTGGCTGCACTACGTGTCGCCGATGAGGTCGTCCTCTGGTTGTTCTGTTTTCTGTCGCGTGCGGCTGTGGCGGATGGCGCTCTCTTCGTCTCCGTGGCCCGCTGTGCGCGGCGCCCTTCCAGCGCCGACTCTCTCTTGCCCTGAGCCGCACCAGCCGCACTCCCGTCTCCCCACTCTGGTGGAAAGCGTGGGGCCTCAAGATCCTCAATCGCACGCTGCAGGGACGGGAGAGCCACCGGCAGAGGGCGGTCCATCCGAACGTAGAACCCCAGCCCGTCATCGAATCGCACGCGGCAACGTGTGCAGATCTTGCGCGCGTGCGACCCTGTGAAGACTGACTGCCCGCCCGTCCCGTGGTGACACTCGCTCAGAAACACCGCCTGCTCCGCATTGTGATTGGCCCATCGCTTGCGCAGTGCGTTCACGCGACGCTGTAGGGCAGCCGTGATGGCGAGCTGCTCGGGGGTGTTCATGAACCGTTCGCACGCAAGGCGCGCCGACTCTTTGCGATCAACTGCCTCGTCCTCGACGAGTTTCGAGTAGGCCTCGTCCACGGCGCGGTTGAGCGCGTCACGTTGCTTACGCTCGTCAACTACCAAAAACACCATCGCTGCGCGGAAGCCGTCGTCCTCGCGTTTCTTCCCGTCGACTCGCACCAACGCGATCTGTGCTGTGGCGCGCTGCTGCGCCACCTCCTCCTGCCAAGCCCGGCGGCCATCTTCCTTCCACGCGGTCTCACGGCTTCTCTGGTCGGCGTCCGTGGCGGCCTGGCGCGCGGCAAGGCGAGTCTCAAGGTTGCTGAACGGGTCGTTCGCGTCGCGGCCTTTGCGCTCGACCTCGTCGACCATCTCGTGGCACCAGTCGTACAGCCCGCACAGTCTGCAGAGCAGATCGCGCTCCAGGTCGTTGCGGGCGATGGTCTCTGCGCGGGCCGCCGCGAGGCACTCGGCTGTGAGTGTTTGAAGGAGAAGCGCCTGTCGTGCGTCGGCCTCAGCCGCGGCGGCACGGTCACCTCCGCGGCGGCCGTATGTGAGAGACACCTCGTGTGCCGCACGGTAGTACGCGGCCAGTGCGGGCGCTGCACTCGCATCGCACGCGCTCTCCACTGGCTGGGTCGAGCTGGTCAAGTGCGTCGTGTGGGTCACTTCAGGCTGTGGCTGGGGGTTCTCGGTGCACACGGCGCTCATCGCAGTCGCGGCGAGCTGTGGGGACGGCCGCAGAAGAGTCCCGTACGCGAATGACTCCGGCTTCCCAGCGAAGAAGTCAACAGGAGTCTCCATTCTGGTGGTCGTGATAGGATTTCCATCACTCGCTGCAGAATCCGTGGCTGTGGGTGCCGGGTAGAGTACCCGAGTTGACCGCAGCATCGCGTCTGTGGGGACTCCCAGATGTGTATATATATATATGTCTGTGTGGCTCTCTGTATGTTGGTTGTTGGTAACGACAAGAAGAAGAGACGCGTAAGATGGGAGGGAGGAGTGTATGAGTGATGCACATGGAGAAGCAGGAGGTCTGAACGAAGTCGTATGTCTGTATGTTTGTGGGATCTGTGAGTGTGCAGTATGGCTTTGTGGGATTGATGTGCGTGGCTGAGCGATAGACGATGCCGCTAAGAAATGGCATCAGTAGTGACAGTGAGGAGATAAGGAACAAACAGGAGCGTTGCAATCGACGGCGAGGCGGTCGTCTGAAAGAGAAAAAAAGAGAGAAAAAAACTGTGGCCGCCGAATGGGAGAATAGGGGGGGTCATGACGATGACAAGCTAGTCTGAATAGCCTTCAACTCTTGTGTGGGATCCTTGTAGTCTTCGTACTCATGGCCTGGAACCCGCGCGTACCAGTACCGGCTGTTCCAGGCGTCACCTTCGATCTTGTGTAGCACAGCGTGTATCCAACATGCCGTGGTGCTGTTGTAGTCCTGTACGGTGCGGTGTGACTCGTCCCATTTCCCAGCGAGGGCCAAGTCCACCGCCTTGCGCATAATCGCCTGATCACCAGCAGCCATTTTGGTCAAGGTGATTCACCTACTGTTTGCTTTTTTTTTGCGCGTGTATTTGTGTCTGTTTTGTCGTGTCTACTGTGAGCCACGGCACGTACGATGAAGACGTGTGTGAGAAAACTGGGATGAGAGGGAGAAACGAGCGTGGGGCCATTGAAAGCCGTGTCCTCATGAAGTCTGTTTCTGATCCTGTACGGAATCCATACCTGCCCACTGTGAACGTGCGTAACTGGTTCACCGAGCGAACAAGTCGGTGGCGCCTACGCACGTCGCCGTGCGTTTTCCATGCGTGGTCACGCAGACGTTTCCTTTCTGACGTTTTGTTGCTTGTATGTGTGTAGTGACGAGTAAAAGGCCTCCGGCTTTTCAACAGGTAAGCTGGGGGGAACAACAAGACGAAAACACCGGCACAACGTGGCATCGCAACAACAGGGACTCACAGCTCGAGACCAGACGTGGGGCTACAACATCTTCTCCAGCGGGGGAATCGATGACCGCTCGCAACGAAAGACTTCCAGCAGGTCTGCCAGCTGCTCCAGCTTTCGCCGTCGGTCGCCAGCCAAGGTGTAGATGCGGACGGCGTCACCCAGAAAGGCATCGGACTGCACCAAGCTGTCACCGTTGTCACGCAGGTACTCCTCCAGCGCAGAGACGATCGACGGCATGAGGGCCATGGCCGCGTTGGATGTCTCCTCGTTGCGAGGGGAGACCCCGTACGCGTAGGGCATGCACGTCAGAAAGGATGTCTGTGCACTGGTGCGCACCTTCTGGAGTACAGCAGTACCGAGTGTCGGCTCCAAGCTCATCGTCGCCACACTGCTGCTGCTTCTCCCCTCATCACACTCTGCTGCGGCCGCGAGTCGCACCTGTTCGGCATGCGCAGTGGCGGCGACGGCACGGAACCGCTCCGCCGCCTCCTCAAAGTGACCATAAAAGACCATCGTGAAGGCCTCGTTGAGGCTCGCCACCTGCCTCACAACAGTCCGCAGGTCCTCCCCGCACAGGTCACCCTCTGCAAGTGCGTTGATGTGGTGAAAAGCTTGCTGGGCGAGGAATGCGTTCCCAACGTGCAGGCAGAGGCATGCGAACTGCTGGAGCTGGAGAACGTGCTTGAGTGTGGTAAAGCCTGGTACGACACGAGCCTCGGTTGCTGCTGTGGCTGTGGTCTCTGCCGCCTCAGCCAGTGTCTCATCGTTGGCGATCAGCGTTTCGAATATGTGGATAGCGGCGGCGTGTTGATTTGCAGCAAAGTGCAGTTGAATGAGTGCACGGCGGCAGCGTTGGGCGCGTTGACGCCACATGTGAAGCAAGTTCGCGGGACGACCGTCTGGTGGTGCCGCGGCGGTGCTCAGTTGTGTCGCGCGTTGTTCACACTTGCCCAGCAAGACATACAGACGCCGCTGGGCTTCGGCGGGTGCGCCAAGGTGCTGGGGCAGCAGCGCCGCGATAAATCGGAGCGAAAAAGGAGTGAATACCTCTCCCGTCGACGGTACTTGGTAGCCCGTGTCCTCGAGGTCGCCGAGGTGCTCCAGTCGCTCCCGCACTGCCGCCACACGGCCCATTTTGAAGTAGGCTGTAATCTGAGCCAGCACGTATGGCAGTCGCCGCGCACGTGCGGCAGTGGAGTTGGGGACTTGAATCTGTTCGCCGTCCAAGTCCAAGCTGGTCCCCGCTCGCGTGGCGGCTTCGTCCTCCAGCCTGTCAGCGAGATCAACCACAGCCGACCAATCCCCGTTGGCCGCGAGCATGCGCAGACCCACATCATTCCTCGGCACACCAGAGAGCGGCTGGCGCGACAAGTGCTGAATCCTCTCCTCGTCAGTGATGACATTGAAAACTGTCGCCAAAGCCGTCTCCGAAGCCATGTTGTGTACCTTGGTAAGCGCCGTCACTGAGAAAATCGTGAGAAAGGAAAAAAGAGAAAGAAAGAAACGGGAACGGGAACGAACTAACTATCCACACGAACGAATCTTCACGATAGTCGCGTGCCCCAGCTTCTGTAGTCGTGCTCGCAGGCTGAGAAAAGAAAAACAGACAGGAGAGAGACAGGAGAGAGTGATGTTGGTCTGATAAAATGTCGCGAGATGGATCCAATCATGCGGAACCTCTGTGAAAGGAAGAACTGTGTCACTTGGGGGAGGGGGGGATTCAACAATGAAGAACGGTCTGTACACATGTTGACAGTCCCTTTATATTTGTTTGTCCGTTTGCTTCCTCCTCTTTTTCTTCTATTCTCTTGTGGGTGAGCAGGCGCACAATCGGTGTGAGAAGGATGTGGTCACGTGCGCACGAACCAGTGTCCCAAACAAAAACAAACAAAAAGTGGAAAACAAAAGCAGTAAGCGGGAAAGAAAAGGGAAAAGAAAACAGGACAAGTACGGGCAAGTACTCGCATTCAGGGCAGGTCGCATGATACAATGCAACAGTCCCCCGTTGCGTTACCGTGTGTGACGCTCAATAAATAGGCAGAGAGGAGAAAACGGGGAGTGCTTATGGCCTGCAAGGGAGCGAAGGGTGTGGCCCGATTCGTTCGTGTACTGTGGCCACGTGGAGCCGAGCGAGAGAAGACATGTCAGTGTCTCAACCTTGCGGACAGGCCGCGTTGAGCCGAGAATACACCACACAGCAGGTGTTCGCCCCTCGTTGTCTGGTGCGTCGATCAATGCTCGGCGCGCCGCGGCAGGGACGGCGTCAGAGAGGGCCTCCAGCAGATCTGCGTCGCCCGCCTCAGTCCCGCTGTGGCGGCCACCCTCAGGCTGGAGTAACGCACGAAGCAGCGCGCACTGACCACCCCTCGCGCAGTGGTGGATCACAGTGGCACCAACACTGTCTTGGACAAGGAGTATCTGGTCGCCGAAGCGGCGAAGGAACCACGCCAGTGCACTTGCGTTTCCTGCTTCCGCAGCGGCAAAGAGGACCCGTCGACAACCCATGGCACGCAGCGCAATGGAAATCTGAGGTGCCTCCGAGAAGGCGTACAAGGAAGACAACGACACAGTTGGCGACCGGCCCTGGAACAAGTCATGATCGAGCAGAAATTGCAGACTCCGCGCACAGCCTTCTCCAGAGCGAGCCGCGGCAGTGACAAGAGTGGCCTCGACGTGCTGCGGCGATGTTGCCCCCTCGATGATGGTGGGGTGCCTCTCAAAGAGCCACTCCAGGGTTGTGAGCTGGCCCTCCGCCAGGGCACGGCCGACTGCTGTCAGACCGCCTCGCCTGTGGGGCTTCGCAGAGCCTGCATCGGTGTGGCCGCTGCGGAGAGACGTCCCCATGCGCTGCTGCTGGAGGATGTGTTCGGCCCCGTAGCGGGTGGCCAGCCAGTCCAGCACGTCCACAGAGCCGCTGGCTGCGGCAAGGTGTGAAGGGAAGGCGCCAGTGAAATCTGCGCCGTGGCACGCGATCCAGTCGACAGATGGGCGTACGCGCTGGTCTGAGCGCCGTGGGACGAGAGGCACGCCTGGGTGCACGCTGGGCGGTTCGTCGCGAGGGACGAAGGGCACGCCATTCGGCAGGCGTGCGAGTGCGAACTCGATGCACGACATACTATTCAGCTCTGCTGCAAAGTGAACGAGGGAGTAGTGGTAGAAAAGCCCTCCAGGCTGCTGGAGATCTTCCCGTGTCGGCTGCGACTGTGGCTCGTTGATGTGTGCGGGCGATCCGTCATCTCCGAGGCCGGCGTGTGTGTCAGTGCGCACGCCACCACGTGCAGGATTTGCGTCCCGTTTCAAGCGGGTCTGTTCGTTGGTTCGTGTGAGGTGTGCCCGAGTGTCCCACAGCGGAAACACGACATCCGCGGTGTCAAAGCAAGGATCGTACAGTTTGCCGTTGAGCAGTTGTCTCTCGCGGAGTGGCACATCCGCGAGGATCGCATCCGCGTTGTCAGAGCGGCCCTCTGCCTGCAGCAATGATCCCCACCCTATCAGCACGTCGCAGAAGAAGGCACATGGGTGGTGAGACATGACGTGCTCCACAAAGTACGCACGTTTCTCCTTCAGTCCTGCGTGGGGAGGGCCGTCTACCTCGCGCGCGAGAGGTGGTGGAGCAACAGTGGCGGTGTCGTTCACCTTGGCAGGAGAGCGAGAAGAAAGCGGAGGCGGGAGGGGGGAGAACACGACGAGGGCCTTCTCTGATACGCACAGGCTCAGTTCCTTCCCCACGGTCAATCGCATCACTGAGTTACGCATGTCTGTATCGATGGCGAAAGATGGTAAAGGTAGATGAATGAAGTGTGTGAGAGTGAAAGGGACAGCGATGCGGTTGGTGGGGAGCTTCTGTGGAGACCAAAGTCGTCAAGTCAAGGGAAAAGAGTGGCATGTTTATTGCGGTGTGCGGGCATGCGAGAGAGGAAGAGGAGGGGGGGAGATGCGTACGCACAACGTGCAGTACATATTTCATAGCGAACGAGCATACCACTACCCCGAGAAAGCTCACTTTTGGTGTGTGCAGAGGTGGTGGCGTGAAGTGCTTACAGGAAAGTCCATTAGGGACATGACGAGCTCGAAAGTTAGCTCATGTAGATGGGCCTCCAAAAAAAAAAAAGCACGGAGGTAAATGGAACAGCATCACGAGATCAGGAAGACCGAGCAAAAAAAAAAACCTCAAAAGCAAAATCAAAGCAACTGGTGCATTTCACAGTGATCAAGAACAAGAGGCATTCTGTGACCTTTCAAACTGTTTCCTACTCGCCTACAACAAAGATTAAGATATGCGATGGTTGGTGTTTGGTTGGCTGGCGGTGGTTGTCACGAGAGTGTCGAAGAGGAAGGAGGGAGAGAAATGGGAAAAGTGAAGGGAAAGTGTTCGCGGATATCCACGTATCACTGCCGGTGCATCTGACGACACTTTATCGTCGATTTGTCAAGAATGCGGAGTGGTATTCAACAAAAAAAATGGGGGGAAAGCAAAGAAAAGAACGGAAGGGCAGCACCCACAACAGCAAAAAGCAAGAACAGAACCAACAGAGCAAACGGGGTTGGGTTCTCCTTGCTCTCTCTCTCTTGTGGGTGTCGCAATGCAGCTCTACACCGACGTTACCGTAAAGGCAGAGTTCTTTGACGAAAACTTCGCCGTCATGCCCAAGTCAAACACGGTGGGCAAGCTCCCGATCTCGGCAGAGATGGCACTCTGCGAGAGCAAGGGGTGCATGAGGAGGTCGTGTGACGTCGGTCGCTCAGCAGGGTTCATGCGGAAGCACTTGTTCAAGAAGTCGACCAAGCACGGGTTTTGCGGCACCTGCTTGAGGTACGGCTCAGCACTGGTCATCTCGCCCAAGAGAGAGGCCTGTTCCATGAACTTGGGCACACAGACGAGCAGCTCGCACGCCAGACACCCCATCGACCAGATGTCGCACGACAGAGAGTGCGGCTCGCCTCGGTAAACCTCGGGCGCCATGTAACGAAAGGTGCCCTTCACCTCCTTGTCCGCCTCACCCTGCCGAGCCGTACCAAAGTCAGTGAGCTTGATGGTTTCGCCCTTTAGAAGAATGTTCTGCGGCTTCACGTCACGGTGGGCAATGCCACGGCTGTGCAGGTACACCAAGGCAGCTAGCACCTGGCGAATAACCTGTACCACTGTCAGATGCGGTGGCTTCTTGTATCGTGACGTCATCAGGTCCGTCAAGGACGCCTCGCAGAGCTCCATGAAGAGACTCACATTGTTGTCCTTGCGCTCGCAGTGAAAGTAGTGCACAATGTTTGGGTGATTCAGGCTGCACATGATCTGAATCTCGTTCAGCAGCTGATTGATCGACCCTTCGCGGTTGGCATCGAAGTAGAACATCTTCACTGCCATCTTGCCACCCGTGAGGTCGCTCGTGGCCTCGTAGACAGCACCGTAGCTTCCGCGGCCGAGCAGCTTGCCCTTCGTCCACGGCGAGTCCTGGCGAAGAGTCAGAATACGCTCGCGCTCCTCTTGCGCGAGGAGGGCTTCCTTCTGGATGGAGATGTCCTTGCCAACCTCTGTCACGGTCCGCAGCACTTCCTTACCATCGAGGGGGAGCCACAAGACGTACTTGAAGTTCTGAGCCAGTGGCGTCTCGTGCGTGACGAGTGGCACGATCACCCGCTTGTGCTCCTCCGACACGACGGAATCGCGCAGGACAGAGAGCCAGTCGCTGTCGCAGATGATGACGTCCACCTCACCCATGGCAATACGCTGATCCAGGTCCGACTTTTCGCGGACGCTCGTGAGGGAGACGAACATGGTTTTGAGGAGAAGCAGGGAGAGGTTGTGCTGATCGACCATGTTGTGGATCGCCGTGACAACGTTGATGGTGCCGCTGATGAGGGTGCGCGCCTGGGCCAGCTGCGCCTCAGCGTCCGTGGAAGCGTCCGCTTTTCCGTCTTCACCGGCCGTCTCCTCGCCATCCAGAAGGGAGGTCACCTGGCACGGGAAGTGCAAGGTGATGCTGTCATTGGCGAGCACCATGTGGCCAGATGTGCTGTACAAGTACGGCTGAAGCACAGGATCTAGCTTGGACAACGACCACGGCCGCGATTTTGGGCCCGGTTGCACACACAGGGAAAGCGTGTGGATGCTGCTGGAGACATTCAGCATGTTCAATTGGATGGAGCAAGGCCCACGAGCCATGGCAACCAGCTTGCTCACTGCTTCCGAGACAAGCGGACTGAGACACAGAACGGGGGGGAGGAGTGGGTCGACGGTGATGTCGTGTGTGGTGGTGCCTGTGCCGAGTGCCTTGCCGAGGAAGTGCTCGACGTTGGTCCACTCCCACTCTGTCATCATGTCACGCGCCAGGCTGTCCAGATGGCCCGCTGTGAAGCCTGACAAGAACTGTTCGAGCGAGTTCACGATCAGCTCGTTCTCTGGACGCATCGGTGTGTGCTGCTCCTTGAGGTAGGCGACAGTCGATTTCGCCTCGGAGACATGGTACTCAAGGATGTAGGAGCGATACTGACGCAGGTCATCTCGCGTGTTGGCGCAGATAAGAACGCTGCCGACCTGATCGCCATTGGTATTCACGATGCTGGCGACACTGGTGGAGAGGGAGATGGCCAACGTGGCGAGCGCGCGCACCTTGATCTTGATGATGTCGCCACGCTTGCTGCGCCTCAGCTGGTCAACGATCGAGCTGCTACCCGTGGCCGGAAGCACCAACTCTGTGATGGGTTTCCCAACGCAGCCCTCCTCAAGAAAGCCAGTCAGCTGCTCCGCTGCTGCGTTCCAACGCGTGATTCTTAAGTCCTTGTTGAACGCAATCATCGGCACCTGCGCATCGAGCTGCTTCCCATCGATGTGCCCAATGTCACCCTCGTACGGGATCGTGTAGAAGCCGCGCTTCGTTTGCTTTCCCTTCATCACCTTTGCCCCACCCGACACGGGCGAGCCAGCCGAGGCGTCCTGGGGAAAGAAGACCGCGTGCTGCGCGCTGAAGCCTTCCCCAGCTGTATTGGGGTTATTTTCTCCTGACGCCTCGAGGTACGCGAAACGCTCCTCAGGGGCCTGGTAGCCAACGAGGGCATCCGCGCAGAGCTGGTTGTACAGCGAGTAGAGTGCCCGTTGGGCCAAGTTCAACTGAAACCACATGAGGAGTCCAACGAGGATCAACAGAAAGGCAGCCACAGCCCCGATAGGAATGCCAACCTTCCGCGGAGGCAGCACGGACGGCAGCACGACGTTCGCCACGGCGGAGAAGATCACGAGCACACACAGCAGTGCAATGGACACGGTGCTCGCGATGGAGTTGTGGGTAGCGAGCTGCCGGCGCAGCCGTCTGTGCCATGAGAAGTGAATGTAGACGTCACGCATGTGGTCTGCGCACTCTTCGGCTAGTCTCATGCACGGGCGCCGCCATGAGAGCGCGGTGGGGCCGACACTGATGACATCCTCAAGAAACAAGTGCGACAGACGATCGAGCAACTTGGGAAGCTCACCTTTGAGTGGAGTGGTGGTGCTGCTACTCAAGGTGTGGTTGTCGGAGCTTGTCGTGTTGCCGTTGCTGGTGGAATTTTCAACGACGGCCCTCTCTGTTCGCTTCGGAACCGAGTAGGGGTGAAAACGACGGTACGACGAGCTGGGAACCTGGCGAAGGACGAGCAGCTGTCGCTGAATGGTGAAGTACAGCATGTTTGCCCGCATAGTGAACTCGGGGCCTCTGGACTCGATGTAAACTGCATTCACGCAGTCAAAAAACTCGGCCATGATCTCGGGCAGACCCAAAACAGTGCGCACAATGTACTCCTCGTCGTCCTTGGAAGCAAGAATGGGGTGAGGGAGCATTGTTGTCCTTGGTCTGTGCGAAAGAAAGCAAAATTCTGTGTGTACTTGTGTCTGCGTTTCAGACAGGATAAAAAGACGACAAGAGTGAAAACAAGGAAAAAAAACTGCGGGAGTCTGAAGAAAAAAAGGGGGAGAGAAACAAGCGGCAAGCTTGTAGCGACACAAGCAAAAGAAGGTGTCGCACTCGTCTACGTTTGGAAAAAAAAGCAACTAATTGCTGCTGCATGAACCGTCATTGTGAAGGCAGAGGAAAGCAGGAGGGGAGGTTGGGAGGAGAAAATTTGGTCAAACTCACGAAGAGATGTGCAGGAAAAGCTTTCATGTTGCGCTTCCGATCGTGTGGGTACGTCTGTTGTCACGTCCTCGCGTGCCATTCGAATCAAACGGTTGGCGCTCTATCCAAGTGTGTGTGTTTGGTGTTTTCTTCAAGATGAAGTGAACCAGTTTTTTTTTCCTGACGCGTCCACGTGTACTCAGATAGGAGGGGGGGAAATGTTGTCAGAAAGCGTATAAAGGAAAAAGACAGTTTAGAAGCGATTTGGACGAACGTAGCTTGATTGATTGATTGGTATTCTTTGCGGTCAAAGTGAGCAAACAAACAAACGAAGGGGGGCCGTTGTGTGATATAAGGGGAGAGGAACTGTTCGTATGCAAACGGTAGCAGTGGATGATTTACATGCACTTGACCCCAGTTGGCAGCCTGTGTGTGTGTACGTATGAAATGATTAGTGAAAAGGAAGAAATGTTTACATTGCGGGGAATACCGTCACGCGGCAACGGGACGCTGTTTCCGCGAGGAGTTTCGACTATTTGACTCGTGGGTCTTTTTTGTTGTCGAGGAAGCGGTTCGTTTTGAGGAGGAGCCCGGGCGTGCGGCTCTTGTTGTTGTCCGCTTCCTGTCGCTGCCTTCTGCTGGGGAAGTGGATCTGCTGTTCGGTCTCTTCGATGCCGACGGCGCCTTCTTCTTTTTCTTTTTGGCCTTGGAGTGCGATCGACTTCGGCTTGTTCGCTGCCTAGGTGTCACATTGGTGTTGTCCCGACTCTGCTGGGCTCCCACGACTGCCGCACGGGCAGCCGGGGAGAGTAGCTCAAACGGCAATTCAGGACGACATGACGCAGGATCGACTGCGGCACTGTCGCTATCACGACGGTTTTCCAGCACGGCTGCGGGGAGCGTGTGAGTGGCTGGGCCTAGGGAGTTGCTCTTGGAGCTTGGCGCGCTCTTGCGTGACGTGACGAAATCACGGGCGCCAACGTCAGCCGCCTCGACAGCGTAGTGTTCACGGTAGTCGACGTAGTGGGAGGCCAGCGTCGTCGGCTTCGATCCCACGTTGTAGGTGCCACTCTCGTAACGCACAACCTCGCTTGCCGCGTACCGCGGCACGACTGCCCGCAGGACGTCGTCCATCGCCTCATCTTCTTCGGAGCTCGATCCTGGCCGTGCGGCAGAGCGTCCGACGTTGTACTGGTGCTTCCCACGTCGGACCAGGCGAGGGGAGTGTGCAACAGGCTGTTCCAGAGGTGGTTTGGGTGGCGAGTGCGCGGTTTCGGACTCGGCGGTTGAGTGGGAGGGGGACTCCTCGAGCCCCTGATCGTTCTGAATGCTGCTCAGCTCCTCCGTGGCATCGTCGCACTCGTCGGAGCAGTCAGAGGCATCGTCTGTGGCGAGCATCGCTCCACCAGTGTAGCCGGCCGGATCCCGCAGGCCACGGAACTGCAATGCCCTGAGAACACCCTTCACGTCCGTGTGTTCAACCTCTTCCGCGACGTTGACGATCTCCCAAGAAACCTCCCCCTTGACACGAACACGGCGAAGCATCAGTGGCACGCAGCTTTTGCATGCGCTCCTGGCCGCGGAAATGGGGATAAAGCACAGGGGCGTCGCCGTCTTGGCACGTCGCACAACGAAAAACGTGTTGACCACACGCGACAGGAGCACGCCCGGAGTGAAGAGGGTGGCACATATCAAAGCCCCCATGCACGTGTTGAGCGCACTAAAGTTCAGAAGGACGCCATCGCCTGGTGCCATCATGACACCGTTTTGCTTCGTGGTGTAAGAAAGAGGGGCGGCGAGTGGGCTCGTAACCGCCCATACGTTCTCTGAGCCGTCCTCGAGCACGGCGATCGGAGCGCTGAGAAGTCCGACATGATGTGCCACAGCTTGTCCACCAGTGACAATGGTGTGTGGCAGGTAAACGGCGCCCTGCGTACTAATCCCAGTGTGGCCGGGTGTCACGTAGTCCACCTTGCCTGCGCCATCCAGAAAGAAGCATGCCGTTGTGTCGAAGAAGAGAGGGTGGCCACCTTCCTCGCTGGATGCGACGTCTGACGTGGATACTGGTGATGTCGGAAGAGGAGACTCTTCTGTGGTAGGTGGTGGCTGGACGGAATCGCCACGCTGAAGGGGACGGTACAACACAATCTCGAGATCACGGGCAGTGTGGTTCAAGAGGAAGGATTCTCCCGGGCGAAGCACACGCGGTCGCTTTTCGTCACTCCTCTTCTCGCTGCGCTTCATCGCGGCTTGAGTGAAACGGAAAACCTGAAAATGAGGGAAAGAATCCGCGGAGTGATCAGTACATGAAAAGAAATAATGGCGGCGTGAGAAAAAAAGGAAGGTCGGAAAGAGGATGGTGAAAGAGGTATGAAAAGAGGCAACTGTGGAAATGTAATGCAGTAGAAAAATCACCAGCCAATCAAGGTGGAAGGACTGCAATTTTTGTTTTTGTTGTTGTCTGTTTGCTAGTACGACAGTCGTGTTTACCGGTCTGGAGTTTGGGGTTGTAAAGCGTTGATGCAACGGGATTCTAAAAAAAAAAAATGTACAAAGCGACGAGAGAGAGTGTGTGCGGGGTCTAACGTGATGTTGTCCCCAGTTCTATTGAAGCGATGCGCGAGCGAAGTTCGTTTATTTTCCGTTGCATCGCAGCCTTTTCGACGGACCACAGCGCCTGTACCTCCTCCACTGACACAGTCGAAGGGTCACTCCTCAGCTCTTGTGGTTGTCGTCGAGGTGGTGGTGACGGCATTGCTGCTGGTGGGTAGCCCATAACAGGCTGCGGTGGTGGTGGTGTCCCTGGCCCCATCATGAGAAGTTCAAGCAGTCGCCTCTCATGACGCAGCTGCTGCGCCAGTTCTTTACGCGCGGTGGCTTCTTCCAGAGCGAGCATCCCCACGCTTCCCTCAACGACCTGCCACATGCAATGTTGCTCCGCGGCGACACGCGCGCCAACGCTGGCATCCAGCATCACTTGCACATCCTGAGATGACGTATTCATGTGACTCCAGTAAGCATCTGAGAATGAGAAGAGCGTAAAATAAATAAATAAAAGGGGGGCATGGAGAAAGGGGGAGGGGGGAGCGGGATGTGTTCCTTTGATTGATGTGTGTGTGACACGAAAGAAAACCGATGGTGATGATGTGCGGAGAGGCTGCGACCACACACTGGAAACGAATCTTGGTCCACATGTGTGCGTCCACTCAACCCACTTTGGCGCACAAAAAACTCCATGGGAGCTTCCACTGCCGTCGAACACGAAAATTTCCAACGACCACATTGTATCCCCTAACAATGTGGAGTGTGCGGGAGTTTGTATCAGCCCACGCAGAGGCCGCCGTGGTGTGCGTCGTCTGAAACAGTGACAGAATCACACACAAACACGGACATGCAAATGAACTCGCGGGCGCATGCGCACCGAGGGTTGCATGAGGCCATTTATGTGTTCGTGTACACTTTCACTGATGGCTTGAACTTGCGTTTTTTTCTCCGAGATACTACAAAATGCATAGAAAGGAAATAAACAAAAAGAATTCCTACTAAAAATTAAAGGGTTTGATTTTTTTTTGAGTGAAGGAAAGAAAAGATGAAAACAGAAAGTCTCGGAAAAGCATGTGCGCATAAAATCTGTGCACACCTCTGACAGTGGCTTTGAGTTTTGCTACACGATCTAGTTGATGATCTTGTTGCCGTCCTTGTAGTTCTCGGGGCGCTCGATGACAGCCGGGGTCTGGAACACGTGGTCCGGAATCTCGGCGCCACGGTACAGGGACTCCAGAAGAGAGGCCGCACCGCGGGGGGTGGCCTCCCACTTCATCGTCTCGAGGAGCGACTTGGCAAGGTACTCCACGAGCTCGACGTGGGGAATCACAACCTTGGAGTAGTCATCATCGGGGTCCGCGAAAGCGTCCAGCTTGTAGCCGTCCATCTCAACCTTGAGCTGGCCACCCTTCTCGTCGAGGATCGGGTAGGCCATCAGGCTGTAGGCCTTGAGCAGACGGTGAGGGTCACCGAGGTGAGGGGGGAGAAAGACACGAATGAACGTCTTGTTCTCCTTGGCCACCTCACCGAGGCGACGGAGCACATCAGCGTCACGGGGGTCCATGGTGGACGCGTACTGGGTGCGCACGCGGTCGTTCACCTCAGGCTTGCGGAGCAGGCAGCTGTAGATGGTGTCGAGAGCCGCGTTGTCCCAGCCCTTTCCGAAGAAGGTGCGGGCGCCAGCGACAGCCGTGAGGGTGGGGATGCAGAAACGCTTCATGGTTGCTATTGCTGATAGACTGCTTTTGCTAGAGTTTAAGGGACGAAGCTACACGTTGGGGTGGGTGAAGAGTCGACGGGCGAAAACAAAGAAGAGGGAGCAGAAATTGGGAGGTGAGCAGAAAATAAGAAAGAAGTGTGAGAGAGTTATTACCAAACAACCTGCTGCAAAATCAGAAGGTGGAATATCCAAAAAGCTATAGGAAAGTGAAGAACAATTTTCGACTGAAGAGCCGTGACAACTATGGTTGTCATTTGACAACCCACCTGGCCAGCTTCAATTCAAGACAGTGGACATGTTGAGGCAGCTATTTTTTTTTTTTTTTTGTGTGTGTGTGCACGTTGGCTGTCTCCGTATGTTTTTTGTTTTTTGTTTTTCATTACGATTTTGATGTCAGCTCTGCAACTCATCGCGTTTGAGCACTGGGGGAAAAGGAAAGATTTTTGATGTCGCGAAGCACCAATTGGCTCAACTCTGTCTGTATTTAGCACGCTGGACACAGTCGAGCTTGGGAGGCCACACACCTCAATCAATCATTGAGCGCTTGCCACTAAATTTTGAAAAGAATGTATAAACAAAAAAGCACGGAAACCGAGGAAAGAAATTTTGCTGAGAGAACTCAGACATGGTCACGCGACCCTCTAAGAAAGTGAAATAAAAGAACCAAAACACATGGAAACAGAGAAGTGAAGCAAAAAAAATGAGTTGCAGTACCATTTCTCTCGTTGTTGCTTTTTGAGGGTCACTTCGCAAACGGTGCGAGGACGTCGGGGTTCTCCCACTTGCACGGTCCTTCGTGCGCGAGAGC